>JANHFL010004029.1:72437-83322 GCA_032468155.1 Oxyrhabdium leporinum | reverse complement strand
TCACATGATCAAGCCACGCCCACCAAGCCACGCCCACAGAACCGGTAGTGGAAAATTTTAGATTTCACCATTGTCTTTGGGATACCTTAAATCTGCCATAGCTTATATAATAATATATATTGCAGATGCTGAATGTATTCCTTGTGGGATGATGTAATTTATCTTTCTTCTTTTAGGAATTTAATAATGGCTCAATGGTTAGAATCACTATTCCTGAAATTGCAACTTCAGAATTAGGTATGATATTAATTCCATACTCTCCTTTTTTATTAAAAACTGCTGTGGAATGAGCAAATTAAAAGCAAGCTATCATTAGAACAGCTGTGGAATCTGAGACCTGAACAGTTCTTTTCTTCGTCTAATTAAGTTCAAAACAAAAAAAAAGCTAATGTTAAAAATGCTATTGTTCATGTCATTTCGTTGGAAACCTGTCACATTCTTCCACATGCAATGTGAAGCTTAATTATCTTGATTTTATTGAAATATGCAAGCTGCTGTTTTGCTGAAATAATTGTATTGGCCTCAAATATGCCAAGTGAAACATAGAATAAGTCTTTTGGCTTACAAATAACTGGGTTCTGGATTACTGACTTACTAAAATTCTCTTTTTGTGTTCTTTCTGCCTTACCTTTAATAGTCAGAACATGTTTACAAGGCATTAAGAGTATCCTGCCCAAAGAGATTGCTGTCCAAATACTTGTCCGATGGTATAATGCCTACAATGCACCTGGAGGGCCAAGCTACTATTCAGAATGGACCTTATTTGTGACCTGTCTCTTGAACATGATGGGTTATAACACAGAGAGAGTGGCATGGACACGCAATGTAAGTAAACTTGCAATCTTATAAATGACAGTGCTTGCTTTGAAAGTGTGATCTTATCTTTGCTGTAGGTGTTTAAGCAAAGACCGAATGACCATTTATCTAGAATGCTTTAGTAGTGGATTCTTACTAGTAGTGGGCTGATCTCCAAGTTCCTTTCTAATCCTCCCGTTCTGTGATTCTTGACTTTGAGTCACCTGCTAATATTATTCAGAAAAGTAATTCTCTATGAGTGCTTATTATTTTCAGATACCCTCAGTAAAATAGTGCTTGCCTTGCTAATATTAATAAAAGAGACTATTGAAATAATGTTGCACTCTTCTCGTTTCATCTCTTCCCCATGTTTTACTTTCAAGTCCTATATTTTGCAGAAATATTCTAGTGCTTTTTATTTGACTGAATACACAGTATTATTTGGTATTACATGGATCTTAGATTAAAAGAAATCTTAGATGCATATGAATTTCTATTACAGGAACATTTTCTCATAATGATTTTTTGTGCATTAATAGAAGTAATCAATACATAGAGTTACTATGCATTATTTTGAATTTAATGTAAGTGTAACACTGAAATATGAATTCTCTATGTTTTACAATTTACAAATATTTTTCTTGTGAGTGAAACATAGGAAGATGCTTTTATAAACAACACCAGCAACAGTCTACAACTTGATGTGAGCTTGCTGTTTTTGTCAGAGGTCAGATCTCATCAGCAATCTCCCAGTGGCTATCCTTTAAATATGTTAGCATGTTAGTCTTATTAGAAATTCTTCTCTTACTGCCCTAACCATTCACACTAAATTTGTGTTACTATACCAAAAATTCATAAACTTCCTTTTTTACATGAAAAATTGTGTGTCCATTTTTGCTGCATCCTTTGTGGTCAAGGACAATGTAGTGAATTGTTCTCTGGATGCAATTCACCAACCATTTAAGATGGTTACATCTGATTGCTTCTCCTTAGCCCATTGTGCCCAGATTTTTTATTTCAAAGTTGGTTCCATTAAACTGGGGGTGTTTAGTTTTCAAACAGAGACACAGTAATATATTCATTCTTTGAAATTAGTTGTAGTAGTACATATGTAAAGGAATAATGGCAAATTGTATGTGGAACTTTTGAATTTCATCACAAATGGCTCCAAATATTCCTGTGATATCCTGAATTTCTGTGTGATTATTTCTTTTCTGTTCACTTCAGCTTGATTTTGAAGGATCTCTTTCGCCAGTCATTGCTCCCAAAAAAGCTCGGCCTTCAGAGACAGGATCAGATGAAGTAAGAGAAGAATTATTTAATTAATCATTCCAGACAGGTTAGATATATCTGAATTCATATTATACAGCCCCCCTCACGTCACAAGGATTTGAAGTTGAATGAATAACTATTACAGGGGTATAGTTCCCCACCGTTTTGCAGACACGTAGGACCAGCTCTTCAATCTCAGCCATTTGAGTCAATAAGTAATGTTATGTGAGAGTGACCTCGCTAGATGAGAGGAAGAGATGCTGCCTAGGAAATGATCAGACTCGAAAGGGGGGAACCTCCAGTGGCTTAAGGGTCAGAAGAAGAAAATTAAGAAGGAGCCATCTTGATTGATCAGACAGTTAGAAGTGGCAGTGGGAGTAATTGACTACTGCAATGCACTCTACATGAGACTGCCCTTGAAGACCATCTGAAAGTCTCAACTGGTCCAGAATGTGGCAGTGCAGGCATTGATGGAAATGTCTCAGTATGCCCACCTATGCTTTATGAATTGATGCCAGTTTGTTTTTGGATGTGATTCAAGGTGCTGGTTACTACTACCTATAAAGCTCTATATGGCATAAGACCTAGTTACTTGAAGGATCACTTGTCTCTCATAGTGTGTGCCCAGCCAGTTTCATTTGGCAGGGTTGGTGTGCTTTGGGTTTCATTGATTAAAGAATGCCACCTATCAGGACCATGAAAAAAGTGTATTCTCTGTAGTAATACCTGCTGTTTAGAAGGATTTTTCCCCAGAGATGTATATGGTCCCCACCTTATTGGTATTTTGAAGGCCCTGAATGTGTAGTTCTTTGCCCAGGTCTTTGATGAGGATAATTGACATGCCTTTTCTTTCTTTTCTGTGTTATCTTTTTATTTATTATTCAACTTATATACTGTACCTCCATCTTGCGTTATTAAAACCAATAAAAAATTGAAACAGTATATAATAACATTAAATTAATTTAAAATTAACAAGATGGGATGAAGGGAGCAAGATGCACATGGGGGCAGGTGGGATCTTAATTTAGTCCGTTAACCACTTCCAGAATGATGCATCCCTAGTGGGATCTCAGCCCAGTTGGCAGAGCCAGGTCCTCAAGCCTTTCTGGAAGGTCAGAAGGATGGATGCAGATCTAACTGGGGGGAGGGGGGGCACAATGTTTCAAAGGGCAGGAGCCTCAGCAGAAAAGGCTTTTTTCTGGCCCCCACCAACTAGAATTCCTTGACTGACTGTGTCCATAGCATGGCCTTTCTGCCAGCATGAGTGGGATGGGCAAATTCTGTCACGGTGAGACAGTTCCTCAGGTAAGCTGGACTTATGCTGTGATTACCAACACCTTGAATTGGACCTAGAAATAGACTGGCAATCAGTGCAGCTTAGTGGAACAGCGATATAACATAGGCTGCCTTAGGGATCCCAAGAACTGTCCTTGTGGCTGCATTCTGTGCCAGCTGTAGCTTCCAGATGTTCTTCAAAGGTAGCCCCATGTAGAGTGCATTGCACTAGTCCAAGCAGGAGATGCCACTGTTCCCTTTTGAATTTATTTTCTCTGTTCTTTTCTGTTGTTCTTATGTTTTTATGTTTGTTTTTGTTCCTTGTTTTAAATGTTTTTAACAATTTATCAACCACCCAAAGTTGCTGGAGGTCAGGAAGCTTATAAATTTAATAAATTATAATAATAATGATTATTCCCAATGAAGTACCATGCTGCAGGATACTAATTATAATATTTATTTATTTATTAAATTTGTATGCTGCCCATGTCACTTAGAAGTTATTCTAGGCAGCTTACAACCAAATAAAAGCAATAAGATTAAACGTTAAAATATTCAGATAATAAATATTAGCTAAATATATTTAGGATGCCTCAATTTTTTAGGATTCCAGCATTTAATACTAATATGTACATCTTAAACATTATCTTTGTTATTTCTGACCTTAGTTATTGTGTCAAAATGTTAACAAACCTAACAGTCCAGTATGAAGCACTCTATTACTTGTTATTTTTGTTTTACCAGGACTGGGAATATTTACTAAATTCAGACTACCATAAAAATATTGAGTCTCATCCTTTGGCTAAAGCTCTGCGACTGGATCCATTGGAAGCCAAATTCCCTAAGGATAATCCTTCACACAACCACTGCTTGGATTCCACCACTCTTCTCTTCCCCCACATCCCTGTAATTTTCTGTGTGCTGCATTTAATCTATGAGGAACTCAAGCTGAACTGCTTGTTGAGTGAAGGAATTCGTTCTCTTGTTGTTCTTCTGGTACAACTGGCAAGGTGCGATCTCCTTGAAAGAAATTTGGGCTAGTTGTGTTCTTTGGCAACAATTAAGTCAGCTTGGAATGAAACTTGTAAGCAGATATCACTTACCTGGAGTTTTATCTGCTACATTTCAATCAGCAGAGCGAATATAAGAGTTTCAAAGAGAAAGGAGATAAGGCTTCTTTTGCTGGGTTCATTTTTGTTTGCCTCTTCATTGTTGAGAACTTCAACAAAGGTCTTTTCCAAATGCTTCCTCCAATAGGCAATTTCCTTCCACAAAACAAAAAGCCATGTCAGCAATGTCCCAGAGAACCTCATCTGATGCCTTCATTATGGTCTTGTCTGGCACCAAGAGGATATTTTTTGTTTACCCCAAAATTTAAAAAAAAGCCCACAGTTCAGAATAATTGTTTTAGTTCCAGTTTTACTGTATTTTTTGCTGCTTCATATTGTTTTATTACTGCTGTAATCACTACTTTTGTTTTGATCTATATAATGCTGGCATTTTTATTGTAAACCACAGTTTATATGTTGCATGCTATTAATAAATAGGCACCCTAACAAGGGAAGTATCAGATAATTTTAAAATATAATAAATAAGTAAATACATGTCTTATATTTTTTGTATTTATCATTCCATTTTTATATTATTCTCCTTTTAGGGATTTAAAACTGGAAGCGTATCTTGATTATTATTACAGAGACTATCCCGTGCTTGTCAAGGATTCTAAGCAAACTTGCATAATTGATCCCAGTAAGTATCAAAAAAATAATTAGAATTCTTAGCAGAAGATAGTGTGCATTATTAATAATTTTAATAAAAATAGTTGATTTTTTTCTATGTTTATCATAGAGGTATTAAAGTAATCAAATCTCAGCTGATATTCTTCCTGACTTTTGTGGGAAATATAGTAACATTGTTTTAGTTAACTGTAAAGTTGAACAAGAAATATATAATGTTTTATAGTTATTATAAGCCATCATAAACAGTTATTATATTTCTTCTAAGCATATACACATACATAATAGGTTTCTTCTTCTGCTTAAAAACATAAACCTGAATTTTTGGAAATGAAGAGAATCCTGAGGAGTTTTTTGGGCCGACATTGTTTTGCCTTCTGAGTAAATGTGGGAGAAAGCTCGGTCTTTTTAATGTCTGTCAGTAAAACAACCCATCTTACCACAGATGATACAAATATTATTATAATTTAAGAATGTGCCCACGCTGTGTATGATAGGTGGCACCCAAGGAAAAACAAACAAACAGTTATTATTATAATCATAGCAGGGGAAATAAGTAGCCCCCCATCAAATTAGCATTGTTTATGTCCAGAAACGATGACTTTTTTCATTCAAGAAAGACTTCGGTATCACCAATGTCAATTGATATCAGTACTTTTCAAAGTTGGCATCTTTAAATTGTGTGAGCTTCAACTCCCAGAATAGAGTCTGTACATTTCAGCTCCCATGATGGCTGGGGAATTCTGGGAGTTGAAGTCCAGACATCTTAAAGTTGCCTCCTTTGAAAAACGCTGGGTTTATATATAGAAAGTCTAATGCCCAGAAAAAGTAGCTTCATTTTCTATTTTTACAGGCAGTAAGACAGCTTTGATATAATCTTTAAAATGGTATATAAATGACTCCTGTTCTGTATCTTTAAGCCCAAACAGGCTTTATGCATCATCCTTCCTTTTTTTCGGCTGAGCCACCAAGTATCTTTCAGTGGCTGTGCTCTTGCTTGAAGGGAGAAAGTGTGCCACCCTATCCTTACTTGCCTGGAATTTGTGAAAGGAGCAAGCTGGTAGTGTTGGTATGTATTAAACTAACAATCTAGAGAAGTAATTTGATACATTAAGTATGAATTCAAATTATTAAGAAATGAAAAAGATTTTTCTGCCTCAAACCACCTAGAATTTTCTGGATACGAGAAAAAGACAGATTGAAGGAAGGGAGGAAGACTGGCTGAATTTACAGAGAATTGATTTGTTAGGAATGAATTACTCAACAGTCAATTGCTGTTATGCTGTAGTTCTGCTTCAAATAATGGAGTAAATATATTTGTATAAACTACTCAGATATGTTTGACTACAACTATACCTTGGGTATTACTTAATATAGAAAAGGACATATTCTTCCTCCCTCCTCTATTTAACTCTCAGGATGCTTTCTACACAAAGATTTATTGCAGTTGAACAGATTCATAATGTACCTTTAAATAGTTTTTTTCTATTCTCTGAGAGAGAAATACATATTGGAATTTGGAATTTCAATATATATTTTATTTATTAAATTTTGATGCCTAATACAGAAATGCACCTGTTTTCCTTAACAAAAAAACAAACAAAAAAGTTGTATGTATATTTATTTGAAGTAAGATTTTGAGCAGTAACATTACATCAGGTGTGCTGAAGCCAAAATTCTGGAAGCATAATTTAGGTATTAGCATGGATACTCTTCCTAAATTATAATTCCTAAATTATGCGAGCTGAAATTGATGCCATGGCAACAGGATGCGACTCCCCAATAGTGTCTCCTGCCTATGGCAACATTTGTTTTATGTACAGATTTCAAATAATACTCTTGGCACTACCAGCTTAAATGATCTGAAGATGCAGAATTAGAAAGACTCTAAGGCCCTGAACGGTTACTGCTTATAAATAATATTGATTTTAATAGGTTAATAGTCTGAATCTGAATAATGCTGTTTCATATCTTCATGTAAATTTGCCACTGAACCTGGCTTATTTGGCCTTGAATATAGAAGTGCATCCACATGTATATTTAGTAAAGATGTCCAGATTCTTTTAAGCCCAAATATTGGCTCATCTCTTTTCCTGCTAAGATGAATTTGCTGATTCTTATGTAATGCAGCATTACTTTCTCCCGAGCAGAGCGTTGTACTGTATATACTTGGTGATGAAAATGCTGTTTCAAATGAAGCCTCCAACTATTTGTCCAGGATAACATCAGGTAATACAATTTCAGAGCTATGCAGATTCTGAAATGGATGTTTTTGCCTATTACTTGTTGCATCACCCCTGCTATAAAAAGACAGGAGTGCTTGCATTTCCATTGCTTCTCCTTTTCTCTTTTAGGACAGCGAAAGCAGCAGACTGAACAGGAAGAATCTAGGTATGTTATTTGGTGGAGTAGAGAATATTGCCATTTGGAAGCTGTTCTTATTTGTTAGCTCTCATGAATAACATAAAAATGTAGTTCTAAGGATATTTAAGGGGCTCCCTTGTGTTTTTTACCCTCACCAGTTTCTTCCTTTACTGTTTAAGTATGCTGTACTTCTTTTCCCCGCAAGGCTGCAAAATGAAGGAATTAGGATGAACAGAGAAACTGAGACTCATGTGTACTGCTAAGAAGAGGGATCTTGCCCTTATTCTAGATTGGCTTGCAGGAGTCCATTCCTGTGGGTTTTTTCCCCCTCTTTTCAGGCAATATTTAATTAAAAGTGTTGGGACTCAAGGTTTCTGGAAACTATGTATTCTGACTTGTTGCAGTTACAGTCCTTATTATCAGCTATCTATTACATAACACCAGCAAAGCTAGAAGAAATTTGCCTTCTGCTGTCTTCAGCAGCACTAATTTCATAGTTGTAAGCACTTGGAAATTTTTGTAAACATTTTCTCTTCAAGTGCCCTGACTTGCCTTTCCCTTATTTCCCATTTGTAAATTTCTATATACTTTGTTTATTCCAAAAATGTTGTTTTATGACTCCCGTAATACCTGGCAATCATACAGTAGAAGTAGGGAATTGAGGTCCTTTTGAAGGGGCAATATGTTGAGAGAGGATGCAGCAGATATATCTTTGGGTGTTCAAAAGAACCAGTAAGTTATATTTATTTCCTTGTTAGCAGATGCAGTGTGAGGAACAATCCATCTTCTTCTAGTCTTGCAGAAAAACTAGTTGTCTGGATGGCAAATGTAGGTAAGGAGATCTTCTATTTTGTTTGTTGTGTTCTGTCAGAGGGTAAGGAGTTTGTACATCAAACCAGAGACATTTGAATAGGTTTGGCATGCAGTGTTAGACTTGCTAAATATATTTGGAGACTGGAAACTTCATTTTTAAGTGGCTAATATATGAAGCTAGAAACAGGCAGTAAATTTAGTGAACCAGTGGCAATTTCAATGGTGGACTGCTGCTTGTAAAATATCCCATTGTTGTCATAGGCGAAAACAGATTTTATAGTTTAGTTATTGCAATTTGGTAGGGGACAATAGTGGAACAAAAGAAACATGCATATCCAGCTTAAGAATAGTCTTTGCAGTTCTGTTCTGTGGGAAATTTTTTCTCTTTGTTCCTGGACTTTGAATGGACATAGAATATTCTGTAAATATGGACTGATAGAATGTGAAATGATTATCATTCTCTCTCTAAAAAGGATTCACTTTAAGAGACCTGGAGTCTTTGCCTTTTGGAGTTGCTCTTCCTATCAGAGACGCAATCTATCACTGTCGACAGCAGCCTGCCTCTGATTGGCCAGAAGCAGTCTGCCTTCTGATCGGTCGTCAAGATCTTTCCAAACAGGCTCGTGAGGGAAACCTTCCAAAATGTAAAGCAGTAAGTAACTGAATTTCAAAAAAACAAAACTGAGAAAATCATTTTCAAGTACTGCTTTCTATAATTTGGTGTAGTTAGATACAGATTGGTGAGGGGTTTTTCATTTAAATAAAGGTTGCATTTTCCCACCAAACAAATTTTTGAGTGTGCATCCTTGTAGTCAAAGATTGAGTCAAAGTGCATATCTGTAGAGAGTAAGATGACCTTGATGGAGTAATGCAGGAGCTATTGCCTAGGCAAAAAGGGCTGTAGCTATTTTTAAGTTCAGAACAATCAGATAATATTAGGAAGCAACTCAGATGTCTCCCTAATTCACAATAAGAATGAGGAGGTATATCACGAGCAGATTTGTAAGTTTCTGTTATAATAGCTCATCTCAGTAAATGTAAGCTGTCTTGTAGAATTGATTTCTTGGTCAGGTCCATCTAGTGGGGATGACACTATCTTTTTTTCCCCACAGTCTGACCCGCAAATGTTGTCATCTGATATGCCTGCCACCGTGGAGTCAGAGGAGGAAGATGATGGGATGAATGATATGAACCAGGAAGTGATGTCACTGATATGGAGCGAAGACCTGAGAGTGCAAGAGGTGCGCAGGCTTCTACAAAGTGCCCACCCAGTTCGTGTGAATGTAGTTCAGATGCCAGAAGTCAGTGACCACGAATATATTGAAGAAAAAGAAAACCGGTATTTATTTATTTTTTGGCCTCTTAAAGTTTCGATGCTTTATACAAAGATCTGTACTTTGTTGCATAATAGAACATTATACTGGGAAGTACTGGTTCTTATACTTTTACCAGAGTAAATCGTTATCCTGTCTGAGATACTGCATAAATGCTTCCACTATGGCAATTACAGCCCTCGCACTGTTAGGTGGTTCTTTCCACTTTTTCCCTTGGCTAGTTAGACAACAGAGTCCGCTAATTGGCAAAAATTAGACCTCTCTTTTTGCTGCCGTTAATAGAAGGAAACTAAGCAATCTGATCTTCTCAGATTGCCGTCACTGACTGGCAATTAACATTTCCTCCCTGTTGCCAAAACAGAAACAGTGACATGCAATGAGAGCAGAATAATGGGGCTACCCTAGAAACTCAGGCTCTCTGGGGGTTTTTTATGGATTATATTCTTGCAGGGTATTGGAAAATGAGAAGAAAGAGGTGGATGGTGGCTGAACCACTTCCACTACTACTTACGATAGCACCATCCTCAGTTGGTTCATTCTTACTGACTTTTACATGTGGGAGGAGGGGGCATGCTGAGGGACAGAAGGCAGAGGGTGAAGAAACAGATCCTCCCAAGACCTGGGAGGACTGATAATGGGTGTTCCTCCCCTTGTTACTGTGTTGCCTATGCATGGGGTAAATCTTTATCCCAGGGAGATTTGGTTGTCTACATCGTGCCGGCCACTGCCGAAGTTTGTCTGAGGAAGGAAATGGATGAACTTGAGATCACAGCACCTTTTAAAGTATGGTATGAAGATAAAAAATACACTGAAGTGACACTAGCAATCTTCACACAGCACAATGAATCCCAAACTAACCTGTTTTGGCCTAGCATGTTGTGGAAATCTGGCATAATGTAACAGAGCATAATATAAACATGCTAAATACAATAGATTAAAACTCCACTAGTTTTGTTGTCATTTGATGTTTTAAAATATTTGACAAAGTAAAAAAATAACTTAAAAATTGGTCTTGAAAATGGGATTTTGAAATAAGCATCTTTCCATAATTAATCAGTGGTAGTCACTATTAAAAGCAGCAGTTGGTATCAAATATTTTCAGATATATAGAGGTAACCAATGAAGATACCACTGAGCTTTTAGCAAATATTTGGAGAGTTATTCAAGGCCTTAATGTAAAAATGAAACATGAAATTAGTATTTCCAGATTATATGTTTATAGCAATAGCACTTAGACTTATATACCGCTTTATAGTGCTTTACAGCCCTCTCTAAGCAGTTTTACAGAGTCAGCAT
>JANHFL010004029.1:61524-72337 GCA_032468155.1 Oxyrhabdium leporinum | reverse complement strand
CTCATTTTACCCACCTCGGAAGGATGGAAGGCTGAGTCAACCTTGAGCCTGGTGGGATTTGAACTGCCAAATTGCAGACAGCCAACAGTCAGCAGAAGTAGCCTGCAGTACAGCACTCTAGTACTAATGCACTTCAGTTATAATTTGAATTAAACCAATAACCTGATTATGATTATGCTTGATGGAGTCAGAACATCTTGTGGGCTTCCAATTCATCAGTGTAGCTTTACACAGATCATGCAGGAGAGAAAAGAAAGTAGGTGATTCACTCAGCTCTACTTATGGCCCAATTAAAACTTAAGAGGAGAGTATTTAATAGTTAGGGGTTATGGAAAATAGTTATGGAGAAGCAATGTAAGCAGTGTTTAAATATTTTGAAGGGCAGTTGTTATAGGAAGCTTAGGGAATTGTATTGAGCTGCTAAGGTAGAATGATAAGCCACTGACTGCCTTGAGCAAGAGCGTTGATCATGCGGACAAGACCCATGGAATGGACACCTTCTGTTAGAGCCAGACTTTTGTGTAGTATTAAAGAAAAGAATTTGCACTGTGACAACCTTCCCCTTGCTCAGGGAGAAGTTTGACTTAAGTTTTATTTCTTACAATATATGTGGTACAGTTTAGCCTTGCACGTTTGTCACTTGATGATTGCAACACCAAGCGCTGAATTTATTTATTTATACATATTATATTGAATTCTGGGTGGCTCCTTTACATTAGGATGTTTTCACTGCAGAGTTGCTCATATAAGCTTAAGCACCAATTTTGAGGAAATCAAATAATTCTGTAATGGAAATCTCTGAGCATGAAAATGGCTATTTGCAAAATGTTTAGACTAGAACATACATACATTTCTTTTACCTATGATAGTTGGGGGTGCAACTTCTTCCCTACTTCAATAGGCAGCATCTTAATATACTTACTGATAAATGGGAAGGCAGGTTAGGTACATAGCCATTTTCAAGATTCTTTTCAATAAATCTGATAAATGAAACTGAGAATGTAACTCAGAGTTCCATTAAGAGTCCTTTGTGAGCAGTGGGGACAAGTATCTTAGCTATGCATATTCATGCATCAGCAACACTTAGATTTAAAGTCTGTTAAGTGACTGATGCAATTGTAAAGCAATCTTTTAAACTGTTTCTTGCTTGCTTGTTTTACAGTTGTACTATACTCTCTTGTTATTCATTCATATTTATTGAATTTTTAAAGAAATATATATGCTGCTTTTCCCATTTATAAAACAACTTGCCCAAAGCAGCTCACAAAATAGATATTTTTAAATGGAAGAACTTTGGTCCATGTATACGTTGTGTAACATATTTATTGAGGGCCAGTTTGGTGTAATGATTAAGGTACCAGGATAGAAACTGTGACTCTAGTCCTGCCCTAGGCATAAAGCCACCTGAGTGACCTTGGGCCAGTTACACTCTCACATCCCAGGAAGCAGGTGATGACTAACCACTGCTGAAATTGTCTTGCAAAGAAAACTGCAGGGATGCATCAGAGAAGTTGCTAGGAGTCAACACTAACTCCCCCACCCCTGCACCATATTTATTAATATCAGCAGTTGGCCCTTAAAATGTTTCCATTTGTTTTAAATATTGTTGCTTACACCCTCTTTTCTGTTACAGGCTTCTACAATTGTGTCAAAGAACTATGGCTCTCCCTTTGGGAAGGGGGATGTTTACTTTGTTTTCTAATCACCCAGTTCCAACGGAGCCGTTGCCTATTCCCAAATTGAACCTGACAGGTATATTCAGCAGAGTGATGCATAAGTTTGATGCATGCTTGGGTTAAGACATGAAATTACTCATGCTAAAATTGTGTTTTATCAACATTATTTTACCATGCTAGCTAGGGAATGAAAATTGTAGCGTGATCCCTAAAATAGCCTATTTCCTATTAAATAATGGACACCCCAAATTCCAGCTTTACCTACTTTGCAGTGCCAGCCTGCCTCCACCTCCAGCCTCATGTTAAGTGCATCCCAAGGTTCAGTACATTTGGGGAAAGGGGTATTTAGGAACCAGGATCTTTAGAGGTTAAACTGATGAATGCACTGTGAGGGAGAGAGCCAGCCAAGACAGCTACAGCAACCACCACATCAATTGCTGAAACTATTTTGTTTACATATAGTTTACTTGCTTTTGGGGCCTGAAAGATGTTTCATATCCTATAGAATTGGGAGGTTCTCCCTCGTATATCCACACTGTATCTTGTGATGCATGGAGGATGTACTCCTTATGCTGCCTCTTCCTGAAAGGTGCATGTGTAGGATGGGGAAAAAAAACTATCCAAACCTGTTCTATTATTCAGAGTTAATCTAACTCTAACTCTCCTATCTTGCTCTTGTATTATTCCTTTTTTCAAACACTCCCAAGCAATTTCCCTTTTTATTTCCCCTTTGTATTAAATCTTTGTATTGTTTTCTTTGTTTTGGAGTGCATTTTTTGAAGCACCGAAGCTCCTTGTGTTCAAGAGAATTTCTCAAGAGTAATTTGTAAAGGGCTGCTGTCAGTGCTTTGGAAGCCTATTGGACTAAAAAAACCAGAATAAAAAACTTGTCTTTCTTGTTGTTTTACACTTCATTTAAAAAAATAATATATTTTTTAATCCTCCTATGTAGGCCGGGCACCCCCTAGGAATACCACAGTGGATCTCAACAGTGGGAACATCGATGTGCCTCCTAATATGGCTTGCTGGGCAAACTTTCACAATGGTGTGGCTGCTGGGTTGAAGATCGCTCCGGCTTCCCAAATAGACTCTGCGTGGATTGTCTACAACAAACCCAAAAACGCTGAACTTGCCAATGAATATGCGGGCTTTCTCATGGCTCTGGGTTTGAATGGCCATCTCACAAAGCTTGCAACACTCAATATCCATGACTACTTAACAAAGGTGAGGCCATAATTCAAAAGTAAGAAGTAGACAATGTTTTCTTTGGGCCAATATATATATATATATATATATATTCTCTTCTTTATATTGGTAGAGAGAGGGTTATTACACTAAAAACCACTTCACAAGCTGAACAGGGCCACTGATTAACTGAGTAGTGAATTTCCTAACCATTTAATTCACTGTAGTGATGTGCATGGCCATTGCATTAGTCGTACAATTTTAATTATATTATTAGTTGTAATGCTGAATCTGTACTGTGGGTAGTTTTCTTGTATTGATAGTAACACAATGGTTCCTAATGCAAGTTTTACAAATATATTATACTGAATATTAATGCTTTTATGAATTTTTACAGCATTTTCTGTGCTGCAATTTTGACAGCAGTTTTTATATTTGTGGCAGATGTCACAGCAAGCTACTATTAATATATAGTTAATATATTAACATAAATTGCAGTGCAGTTTAAGAACCATATCACTAACCCATAAAATAAGTTCTTGGGTTGTTTCCAGTGGTGGCTTGTAATAGTAAAATACTTCTCTTTAGGCGAGATATGGTATCTGATTTTTGTGAATCTCCTCCTTTCCACTGTGGTCTTCCCCCATTAGAAATCTCTCCAGCAAAAAAGAACTGCAATTGTTTCAGTAGAAAGGTGGAGATTATTTTACCTTACATGAGCATGTTTCCCATGAGCCAGAGAGTCCCCATTGCTCCCAAGGATGTATAAATTTTTAAAAGTTAATAATAATTTTGCAGTTAATTTTAATTTTGAGTGCATGATATACAGTACTGGTATGTGTGCTTTTGTGTTCAGGTAGACTTCATTTAGCAACCACAATTGGGACTGGGAAGTTAGTTGTTAAGCAAAGCAATCACTGAGTAAAACCATGACTATGCTTTTGATCTTATTTCAGCTTTGCTTTACTGACCTGCAAAGGCTATAAATGCAATAATTGGTTGTAAAGTTACTTTTACTTCACCAATGTAACTGTGAATGATCAGTAAATGAGGCAGATACTAAACGAGGACTGCCTGTATTGCCTAGGATTCATTCATGCTGCTGATCAAGATGTTTTTTTCCCCCTAATGGCAGGGTCATGAGATGATGAGCATTGGGCTGTTGCTAGGTGTTTCTGCTGCCAAGTTGGGCACAATGGATATGTCTATCACCCGGCTACTCAGTATCCACATACCGGCTCTTTTGCCTCCGACTTCCACCGAGCTGGATGTTCCACATAATGTGCAAGTGGCGGCTGTGATAGGAATAGGTTTGGTGTACCAAGGGACGGCTCATAGGCATACTGCTGAAGTCCTCTTGTCAGAAATAGGTAAGGAGGAAGCTGGTTAGGATTAGATCTGTATTCTGCACAAGGCAACCATGGTCTGAATGATTTATGTGCTGCTGTCTTACTAAAGGTGACCACTTACGCTAAGAGAAGGGAAACTCTTAAAGTGGCTGAGGTGAATGCTTAACTTATTTATCAACCAAATATATGTAGCTGCCCATCTCATGAGAAGTGACTCTGAATGACGTGCAACGATCTAATAAAAAACATACATAAAGACAAGCATTAAAAGTATAAAAAGTCAACATTAAAAATACAAGTTAATTAAAAGTGAACAAACCCCAGGCAGTGAAAGAATGAATATATTATCCACTTCCATAGTGGAGCTAAACATAGCTCAGGTTCCCTGGGACCCCCAGGCTTGCTGAAATAATCAGCTCTTGAGAAGCTTCTGGAATATCAAGAGAAATGAAGCTAACCTAATCTTGGGTGTGGGTGTGGGTGGGGGGAGACATTCCATGAGGTGGGCACCATAGCAGCAAAAGCACACCTGGGACCTACCAAATATAAGCCCCTTGCTCTATCCTAGCTGGTTTTTCCATTTCCACTGTTTTTCTTTCCTCTTCATTAATTCTTGGTAGTTTTCCTTGCTTGTTCTTAATTTATTTGTAATCATTGTTTCTTGTTCTTAATTTGGTACAAAGTACTTTGCATCAAAAAACCCCAAGATTTCCCATTTTACCAGGATTTTCAAAAGGATGTTGGATAGTTCCAGTTATCTTACAAAATGAGTTGAAATGTGAAAAATAGTCTTAACATCTGAGGACCATCAGTTTTGTCTAAGCTTTTTAGTGGTAAAAAATAGTTCAGATATATTGAATAAAAGTGGAATATTAGCTTGCTCGTTTTAAAAGTTGATTAATAGTTGGATTTATGTATATACTTACTCAGGGCGTCCTCCAGGTCCTGAAATGGAATATTGTACTGACAGAGAGTCCTATTCATTGGCTGCTGGCTTAGCTTTGGGCATGGTTTGCCTTGGGGTAAGTGTGCTTTTTCACCCTCTCAATTTTTATATCATGTCAAATTGTTTGCTGTATTTTCCTTCAGAAACTGCAAATGCCAATTTGCTGAACAAGTTGCATATTTCAGTTTCCCTGCAAATAGATGAACCGAATTGGATCACATTTTCTTCAAGTACAGAAAGTAAATAAAATGCTTAGCATTGCTCATTTCTTCCTCAGCATGGCAGCAATTTGATAGGCATGTCAGACCTGAATGTCCCGGAGCAGCTTTATCAATATATGGTTGGTGGCCACCGGCGTTTTCAAGCTGGAATGCACCGTGAAAAACACAAATCTCCAAGTTATCAAATTAAGGTAATGTTTTTTATTTTTCCAACATTGTATCTTACAGAGAATCAATCTATTTACCTAAGTAAGATCTATATCACCTGACACCAGCACCACAGAGAATGCAGCATGGGCAACATAATTTTTTATGTTCTACTTTTGTCCCATTCACCTTTTTGTTAGTTAGAGCCTTTATTTTCACATGTCACAAAATAGTTTCATTGGATCATCCATATTACCACTTGTAAAGCTCAGATATGTTCTATTTCATCTGGAACTTTCTTAAGTATCTTCCTTGCTTTCTAAGCCTGGTAGATTCTACCTGTAATTGACTGTGAGAATAATCTCAAAGAACAGGAGAAATAATTGCAACCACAGCAACCACCAGATAAGAGAAACCTGAGTCCAAAGCAAGAATAAAGCTTGAAAAAGTAGAGAGTGGGAAGGCACATGTACAGTTGCAAGATTCTATTAACTGTAATCCTATAAACATGTTTCACATTTAATTTTCGATGCAGTATTTCATCACACACAATTTTTGCAAACACCTTCCTAATTACAGTATGTAGTTTTGAATTGAGAACTGCTTCATAGACTTCATGGAAAAGTAATGGTTCCCATATTGAATTAGGAAGTGTAAATTAGTTCATAGCAAACTAAATGAAAGTATCCCTCATCCATAGATATTTGCAGTATCCATCAGTATAGGATTTAAACTGAATGTATATTTTATTAACAGGAAGGAGATACTATAAATGTGGATGTAACTTGCCCAGGTGCAACTTTGGCATTAGCCATGATCTATCTCAAGACCAACAACAGGTATGAGGCTAGGAGATATGGTTAAATACAATGTATGGCACACTTAGGATCAGAGGATAATTTTGTGTTTAGATTACAACAAGCTACAATAATACAAACTTTTGGGTCTTGGGGAAAAATAATCATGTTACTCTTCCCAAGTCTATTTGTTCCTACCCTGGTTACCTTTAAACAACAGTGGTTAACTGCATTGGTTAGATTCAGTTCTGCTTCAGAGCATCCTATTGCTCAAGCACCTTCTGGAACTTTTTAAAGTAGCAGTCTTTTTTTTCCTGGGATTGTGTGGAAGATGTAGATGGTGAAAGAGTGTAGTACAGAATTTGCCTAAAACATTCCTTTATACAGCATTTCCACTTTATTATATACTAGTATCAAAATAGCATTTTGAACCACTTACATTTTCGTTAAAGTGGTAATTTAAAGTATGAATGCTTAATGCTTAAGGATAGTTCCTCCTTCAGAGTGTTCTCTCTGGGATATGTTAGAGGCTTTAGCATTCAGTAAATATAAGAAAAATTTGCAATTCAGGATGAGCAAGAAGCGCTGACCCCATTGTATCTTTCTTAATGTGCAAGGACTGTAGTAGCTGGGCAGTGGATCTGGGAGATTAAAGGAAAAATATATACCATATAGCAATAGCAAACTCAGCCATTTAAGATGCATTGAAGCATTTTCTCATGGTTCATTAGGCAAGCTATTTTAATTTACAATTCTGTTTTATCTTACATTTTGTTAGGTCGATTGCTGATTGGCTTTGTGCTCCAGACACAATGTATTTGTTGGACTTTGTAAAACCAGAATTCCTTTTACTGAGGGTATGTTTATAGTTTGCCTTTATTCTATTAGGAAAGAAAGCAGCTCAAAACAAAGTGATAGTGTGCACTGTTACATCAAATCTGTTTAAATGTGCTACAGATTATCTTGCCAGGTAGTTCAATCACTCATTCCAGTGTTCCTCTTTAGGCTTTTTATTGATTATGTACTTAAAAGCACACAGGGTCCTATCCTGCCACAGTTCAGCTCATTTTGCATTTTACACGCAAGACTTGCTATGGCTAACAGAGATAATAGGCAGCAAAGTACCACATGTCTGCGATATCTTACATTCATATTTCATGTGACTTAGTGCAGTTCATACCATTTAAGAAATCATCCTTTTAAGTTTTTCAGCAACATAAATTTAAATCAGATAGAATCGCACGGCTTAGTTGAATCTAAGAAAGCTGTTGCCTGAAAAATAAATCATCGTATCCCAAAATGCAAAATGTATTTCTATGACCTAATCTGTTTGGCAAAATTACAGTGGATCCATCTGTGTCATTACAAACATCATTAGACTGGGATTGGCACATGCCCCCATTGTTCTTTCTGTGAGGTTTATGCTCAAATTTGAGATATACTTAAATTAAACTTAAGAAGGGCTCATTGCTGGTTTTAGAATTTTATGCTGGCAATGACAGAAGTGTATTTAAAACCTTTTTAACCATAAACATTTAAAAAAAACCATCACCAGAATGATGTTGGCAATTTTATCTTAATTATGTGCTTACAAATATTTCTAGATAATTCATGACAGTTTGATATTTCCCCACAGTGAGAAAAGAAACACAGAAATTGGTTTATTCTAATAAAGGATTAAATTTAGGCAGACATATCTTGTATCATTTTTGTCTAGAAAAACCTGGTTATGATTTGGTGGAAATAGAATAACAACTCACATTTGCTAATTAAGAATGATCAATCCATAAAATTCAAAAGTGTGGTAACATCTTTTCAAATTAACATTAAATGTCATAAACTTTTATGAACTGAGGTATATTTCACAAAAATGTATGCCTTTTAATTAAGTGTGTGAGTCTACAAAGATGTTACTAGATGACTCCTGATTTGAGACTACCGTAGAGTAATATGACTGTCCTTCTATAATTTACAAAATGAAACCCTAAAATAGCATATGTTCAAAGAGGGAATTTTTCATTTATAAATATAAAATGGGTATTCTGAGTCACTTTTCAACAAATTGATTCCATTTTGATTTCTTCAGTTACATTGACCACCAGGAGACAGATATCATGTGATTGGTTTTGTTCTGGTTGGAATTCATGGGTTCAGTTTTCCAGTAGAGAGTTGAAGTCCAAAGAATAACATTTGGCTTCTTATATCTGATAAATTCCAAATAGGACAAAAATTGGACATGTAATGCTTGTTTCCTAGTGGTCGATGTAACTGAAAACAGCAAATAGGGTATACATTGTACAAAATTAATAGGTATTTCTCCCTGTTCCAAGATGGATGGATGTGTGAGTCTGAAAATAACGTAACTGTACATGGGAGCATGACATAATGTAACACCTGTATCTGCTCTGAGCTCAAGGATAGGTGGATTGTATATATCATTCTAACAGATTTATTTTTTTTCTGATTTCTTAAATCACTGTAGTTTGTGACCTCATTATCATAACTTAATTTTTTAACCCTCTTGATTGTCTTTTTTCTTGCTTGAAGACACTTGCTCGATGCTTGATTTTGTGGGATGATATAATGCCCAGTTCAAAGTGGATTGATAGCAATGTGCCACAAGTAAGTTGCTGCTTTTCAATATGCTTGTTACATATAATCAGTGATATTTGGATTTTCTGCCTTCCAAGAATGCTTTGTTCACTTGTGTCCTTAGATCGTGACTATCTGCTTCTGAAACTCAACCTATTACAAGTGAATTTATTTATTTAGCATGTGGCACTACAAATGAATAGGAGGGTAGGAATACTCCATGGCATTTAGTTAAGTTTGTGTGAAAAGATGTTCAGCTTCTTTAGGTCTTAGCTGAATATACCGTATGCATATACTAAAGTGCATTTTAGAACAGCCTATGTGGCTGTGCCTTGCAGAATGCTTAGAGTAACAGTGTGGTGAAATGATTAAAATGTGTGATGCGCATTTGGGAGACCCAGCTTCAGGTCAATCCTCAACCAGGGAAGGTGACTGGGTCACTTTAAGTCAATCTCTCCTGGCCAAATCTACCCAATAAGGTTTTTATGAATAAAATGAGAGGATGGAGAGCTTTATATGTTGCCTTGGGGTACTGAACAAATGACTGGATATAAAGCTAGCAAGTGGCCAAACTTATTGTACAATGTCTATTAATCTCCCAAGAAACACCAGAATTTCTTTCAGCATAGACTGAAAATCACATTTCTTATATGGAGTCAGTTAGGCAGGATTGTACATAAGAGACTACTGTGATTGTGGCTATATAATGTAAACTTGCAAGATGCTGAGAATCTCACTTTATTCTCATCTTGATAAACAGTTCATAAATTGGAGAAAATGTGAGTGGTGCTTTCAGAAGTCAAACTTCTGGAAATCTGAGAAACCTGCCCATTTTTTTTCCCTGTAGCTTAATAATTTAGTTGGAAATAACTAGTTCCAGACTAAGTTGCTCGCATTATCCAGAACCCTCCCTAAATGGAACTCCAGGTGGCAGCAATGAAAGAATGTGATTTTTAGGTTCAGAGAACCTTTCTTGCAGAGGATGTTCTGTGGTAGGACAGGAAAGAGTGAATATGTGAAAATTGTTTCCACCCTTGCTCTTGACAGTCTGGTAACTTCCCAATATATTGCATTGCAATATGTACCATCTCCCCCAGCCACAGAAGGATGGTTGATTGTGTACTTTTAAATAAAAGATTAATTTAAGACTCTGGATGCCTTTTGTAAAATTGAGTCACCAATTGCAATTACTACATTTCCATAGATTGTTAGAGAGAACAGTGTCTCCCTTCATGCAACTGAGATGCCATCATCAGAAGATCTTAATTTGGAGACCTTGGCGTAAGTAATTGTGCTCGCTCTTGCAGAATCCTTAAGCAGATGAAATAAAGGACAACTCTCAGGCTTATAATAATAGCAATGACATATATACCACTTCATAGTGCGTCACAGCACATTCTAAGTGGTTTACAGAGTCAGTCTAATTCTCCCAACAATCTGGGTCCTCATTTTACTGACCTCAGAAGGATGGAAGGCTGAGTCAACCTTGAGCTGGGTAGGATTGAATTCCTGGCAGTGGGCAGAGTCAACCTGCAATATTGCATTCTAGCCACTGCACCACCATGGCTCTATACACATTCATTTCTATGTAAAAATTGCTACAAAGTGACTGAATGCCAGAAACTTGAAAATATGGACTAGACCTGTTTTTGAAATCAGATTAGTGATGCCTTGTGGATTAAATGGAGGTCAGCACTTATTATACTGCAAATACAGTGTGAGGAAGTACCCTTGGAGATGATTACATACAGGCATTTCTGTTTGTTGAATTTCTGGAAGAGAATAATAATATATGGAGTTGGTATTTTTGCCCTACATTAGGCCTTCCCATCTGTTGATGGTAGCTATATCAACTACCAATGCATATCCCAAGGACATTTCCCCTGCTTGAGACTCTAGG
>JANHFL010004029.1:36892-61424 GCA_032468155.1 Oxyrhabdium leporinum | reverse complement strand
GATTTCTCTTTTGACACACCCTTTGCCACTCCTTCTCCTATATTGTAGTCATTATACTTTTCAATTATTATACTTTTCAAATGTTATTACTGAGTAGAGAAAAATGGTGATTTCTGGCTTCATCTCATAATGCAGGTGGAAGGGTCTCCCAGTTCAAATAGGTTTGTGCAGTACATCTGATAGTTGAGATGACTATTTGTGTGAATCCCAAAATTGCTTGTTTACTTTCACATTTCTCATTGGATGAAACAAACCTTTTCATAATTAACCTAGTAGATTGCATATCATTTAATAGATTGCATACCATTTAATTTGAAGATGAGGGTAGATTGGTACTTTGGGATCTGATGGGATTTGTAAAATCCAAACCTCTTAAAACAGAGGTGGCCGGTGGCCATTAATCTAATATTTCAATGAATGTTTGCAGATGGCTTTTAAAACAAATCAGATTCATATCTTTGGAAACAACAGTCTGTATATGACTCAGCTACTTTCTGAGTAAACAGAACTGTAGTAAGTAGTAAGCAAGAAGGAAGTGTAGAGAAAGTGGATACATCTCTTAAGTAATTCTTTGCAGTAGTAGGAAATAATTTTTCCACCTCTTTGTTTAGGACCTCTGCTTCTAAATTTGCATTAGATGAAATTAATGCAGTTGGTCCAGGAAGACTCATGGAGTAATGAACTCTATGAAAAGGGAGCTAGATGTCTCTCAATATTTCATTTTCTTGTTTTCTTCCTGGACCAGTCTTCACTCCATTTCTCCTTCTTTGGAAAACCAGGGTTAATTATATAAAAAGGGCATAATGGAAGATCTTATCTGATTCAATAGTCACTGTATCTTGTACAAGCAAAGCTATTTCAAGGCATTTCCTCAGAGACTCAATTCAAGCGTTTAGTATTCCCCTCCAGGATTTAAGAGAATGCAGCTTACCTACTGCAGAAGGATCTGGAACCATTGCTGTTTCCCTCTTCTTTTTTAACAATTGAGGAAATGCAGGGCACTAAAATTTATCCTTCACAATATTTCAAAAACTTTTATATTAACTGTTTCTTTCTAGGCAGGCTCATGTCTATATCATTGCTGGTTCCTGTTTGTCCCTGGGTTTTCGATTTGCTGGTTCAGAAAATCTGGCCGCATTTAACTGTTTGGTAAGTAGATTAATGGCTAATTAGTATTTGACGTGATCTACACAGCTGGAACATTTTTCAAGTTCAGAGTATATTACTATGATTCGAAAAACCCTGTTTCCATTTGGTTGAAAGACAAATGAGCATGTCAGGCTTCATGAATGCAAGGATACCTGTGGAAATCTAATGTCAACATGCACAAAAGTTGAAGAGAATAGAACAGGGGAGCTCTCTTTTAGCTCATGGCTAAAGTAATGGTGGTGTCTGGGCATCTCATGACTGGGACAAATGCTCACTGATATTTTCAGCTTATTTGAAACAATATTTTAAAAAGTCCAGAACATCTGGACAACACTGAGTTGGGGAAGGTGGAATTAGTCTTTTAACTAGCTGTACCTGTTGGACAGCTAGCTAACATAATAATCTGTTCCTTATGGGTAGCACTGTAGCAGAAGGTCTAGTTTGTATGACTGGAATCTGTGAGTTCTCTTTTCATTCTGTGCTTGTTTATTTTCATTGCCACAATATATTTGCTAATCTTGAATTTCTCTTTCTAGTTTGCATTTGCAAAAGACTTCATGAAGTGTTTATCGTCAGCTACAGCTTCTATTGTAAGTTTCTTTAAATTCATTATGGCATTAGTAAAAGTGAAGTTTTAGACTAGTTTAAATTAGTTGTGGTTTATTAGATCATCAAACTAGCTCACAGAAAATTCTATGCTGCCTTATCTTTCCATATCCATGCATACATACTTAAAATACTAGTAATAATAAACTACACAAGTTGCTTCAGTTATATGAATGTAAAAAACAATATATTCTTTCTGGGAAGTATCAGATTTTTTTAAATAGATACAGTGTAAGCCATACACTACGAAAGAATGCATTTTATGTCTTAACATTAATAACACTGTTCCTCCATTTTAGTAGGGAAAGTAACTTTGGGGGTTCTATCAAATTATTAGGAAAGCTTTATTATACAGGATAATCATAGTAAATAAATTTTGAGGTCTACTAGACATACAGTAGAACCAGTTGCCATATAAAGCAACTCCTGGTTTGGGGGGGGGGTAAGAAGCAGGAGAAATAAAAATAATGCATTTAGGATGATTATTAGCAACTAGGATGATTAAAGGCCTGGAGACTAAAACATATGAAGACAGTTGCAAGAACTGGGTATGGTTAGTCTAGAGCGGGTGTCAGCAGCCTGCGGCTCTGGAGTCACATGCAGCTCTTTGGGCCCTCTGCTGCAGCTCCCTGTGCCATCACTGGCTGGCTCTGCCCCTAGCTCTCCCCTCCTTCGACTGGCCTGAGAAGGTAAGGGAGACGGCAGGGGATGGAGAAGCAGCCAGGGCTGATTCTCCAGCGCCTCACTCTTGCTGGAGTTTCTTCAGCCCTTGTTGGTGCTGGGTGTGCTTCAGTCGCTTGGGGAGACGCACAACCTGCTCTCCGCCCTGAGACACTGGCCTGACCCAGCCGTGACTGACACTGGCCTCGCTAACACGAGGGCTGGCGGGTGGGATCCGGGATGACGGAAAGGGGTAAAGGCCCACAGTGCCCAGCTGCGGCTTTGAGGTTCAGGGCAGCAGGAAAAGGGAGCTGGCCGCGCCGAACCTTGCACGCCCACCCCGGGAGTCGGGCTCAGAGAAAGCCAGAGCGCCCTTGCCAAAGATGCTCACCCGTCAGCCGGTTTCACCCTCTCTTTCTATGTCTCTCTCTCTTTCTCTGTATGTGTGTATCTCTCGTGCTCTCTCTCTCTGTGTGCAAGATGTGCAACTCAATCTTACCCGTGGAGGCTTCCCAGTGTAATTCTCTGCCCCAGCTTCGGAGCAAACCTCTGCCTTCCTTACACAGGATTGCAAGGCTGGAGGCTTCGAAGCCACGAAGCAGGGAGCAGTTTGGATGTATGTCTGTGCCCTTTGAAAGGGCAGTTGGCAGGACGGTTGTCGAAAGGACGGTTGTCTTTTAGCTGCTCTGCTTAATTGCGATGGGCATTTTTTTGTTGGCTGGGAGCTTGTGGACTTAGAATAGAATAACAGAATTGGAAGAGACCTTCTAGTCCAATCTCCTGCTTAGGCAGGACACCCTATACCATTTCAGACAAACAGTTATCCAATCTTTTCTTAAAATCTGCCAGTGTTAGAGCATTTACTTAATTACTTAATGGTGTTTTTATTATGTTTACCTGTCAGGGGCTTTAGTTATATGGCTGTAATAGGATAACATTACTTAGAGTGGGGGGTAGATTTTCAGCTTGTTTCTTTCAGTGTTTAGGTAATGTGGAAGAACTTTAACATTTAATGCAAAGCTTGATTTGCGTCCCACAAAAAAAACCTGACTGTTAAAATCAGTATTTTCCCACTGAATGATGGAGTGATTCTGGGCATCGAGTTTGGGTGCCTATGTATAGGATGTGGGTTGCTTATTATTGGTATAAATGATTTTTTTTTTCAAAGTAAGTATTGCGGAAGTTGGTGTGCTTTATATAGTCTGTCATTTGCTAAAATTAGTTTCTCTAAAGATTGCAATCTTGCCAGCTTAGAAGCATATTTAGAATGTGCAAAAGTAGGTATAAAAACAATCTCTTCCATATTCCTTAGGCTGGACACTATAACCTAGAGACTTGCCTGAGTGTGGTATTGCTTTCCCTTGCAATGGTGATGGCAGGATCTGGGAACCTGAAGGTACTTCAGCTCTGTCGTTTTCTACACAAGAAGACGGGTGGAGAAATGAACTATGGATTCCATATGGCACACCATATGGCTCTGGGACTCCTTTTTCTGGGAGGAGGAAGGTAATCTGTGATTTGGAAAAGAATCTTCTGCTCCTTAATCCTTTATATTTCCATGCATATAAACATCCACAATACAAAGAAACAAATCCTGAAGAATCAAAGATCTCTTTGCGATTAACCTTGGTATACAGATAGGCTGCAAGGAAGGATATATCTTTGTGTCCACAGTATTGCTTAGTTATATGAATGTAGGATCATCATAGCATTGCGAGAACACCAGTCTTTAGATTGGTTGTTTTGTTCAAGGAGGAACAAAAATATGGAAACATTGAAAGGGATCTCATAAGAGCATTTTCAGTAATGGCAATTTCCCTGCTTTGTTATGACTTGACTTAATAAGACTGTATAAATTTTATCTGATATTTATGTGTTCTACTTTCTCACCTTTATGGTGTAATTCTTCTTGGTAGCTTTTAAAAACCACATCCCCTTGTATTGGTTTTATTGTTTATAATGCTGCGTAATCATAAGTACAGGTACAAGAAAGATAGGATATAAATTATTATATAAAAAAATAAAATAAAACGAGAATAAAGAGCAGGACTGAGAGGCCCAGAAGCTTAGGTTTGATGATCTAAGTCTTTCCATGCGTCTTGCTGTAGTAATTTCAAATTCTTTCAAAAGTTAGTTTCCTACAAGAAAAATAAAACATGCAGAATATGTTTTTGTGAATATGTTTAACTAAAGTGAGTCAATCAAGAAGAAAAATACATTTGGCTGATAAGAGCTGACAATGACTTGATGGCATATAATAAATTTTGAAAAGCAAGCCAATCGGGATTGAGCTATTCTTCCATCTGTCCATGTAAAGACAGCATATTTTGCTTGCAAATTTTGAATGAAATCCCTGTCATTTCCATTTAAAAGCTGTTGGCTAATAGGGCTGACAAAACCTTTTGCTATGATGCCCGTTAAATTAACTGGGCAAGATGACTGAGTTGTCTTATAGCTCTTTGTAGCCTTTTATTGGCATAGAACTGATATTATGGTCATTATAAGTTGGGATCATATTTTGGCTTGACAAGGAAATGCTTTTTACTGACTCATGGGAAAATATTGTTTCTTTGCAGATATTCACTTAGCACTTCAAATTCATCAATTGCTGCTCTTCTTTGTGCACTCTACCCTCATTTCCCAGTTCACAGTACTGATAACAGGTAAAGGGATTAGGAAGTACATTTAAAATCTAATGCTAGAAAGTGGTTTGGCCTGATACGCTTGTCAGTTGGCAAACAGGGTTTCAACTTGTAATGTCTATGCATACAAATTCGTTAAGAACAAGGAAATGTTGAAATTTTTATGTAGTAATTGCAAAGATCTAGAGAAAGCCTAACATTTTGATATGTCTGCTAAGTCTTTAACTATTTATTTAAATTTATTGGCTGCCCAGTTCCATATTTATTTAATATTGTATAATAAACGGAATAATTTTCATTATGTGTAAAGAAGACCTGGGACAGATTGTGGAAGGAAGAGAAAATACGAAAAAGCTGCAAAAGAACCATGGAATTAGAAACATTTTATTTTTTTCCATATGCACTATGCAAAGGAGACAGAATCTAAATTGATGACATTAAAGATCTACTGTTGGAATAGTCCCATTGAACTTCTGTGTGCCAGACTGGCCAATGATATTCACCAACTCTAAAATTCAATTAAATCTGTCTGTCTATACATCTTATCACAGGATGACTCTGGGTAAATACCCAGCCTCTACAGTCTATAAATACTAATGCACTAAAACCACAACAGTTTTGTGAAAAGCTTTATAGTTTTTTTTTTAATGAATCTTGCTAGGTAAATGAATGAAGCATATATTTTATTTCAGTTAAATGAAACTGAAGGTCTAATACCTATCAGTCTCCAGGCCAGCACAATTGTCCTCTGGCTAAGGGACAAATGTGTTCTTGTTCTCTCTCTCTCTCTCTCCCTCTCATAGGAAAAATAAAAGTTACAACTCAGAAATCTTTGTGGTATGCATATATGCCTGCACCCATACAAATCTGCAAATTCTAATTTTAGACGTTTTAATTCCAAATTTATCTTTGATAACTTCTCAAGGCTCTCCAGAGTATAATCCTTTTCTCAATAACTATGAAATCTGGATCACTTCGAAAAATGTGTTTCACAGAATCAAGACCACATCTTTGGCTATTAATGAGAGACGGATGGATTTGTACAGAAAGAGACACAGCCTAGATTATTTCTTCTCCGCACAGGTATCACCTTCAAGCCCTGAGGCATCTATATGTCCTGGCAGCTGAACCCAGACTCCTTGTCCCTGTGGATGTAGATACAGATACCCCTTGCTATGCTTTGCTGGAGGTTACCTACAAGGTATATAACTTCTGTGACACATGGAGGGAAAAAAGGGCTTATTCTCTGAATTGCAAGTGGGGAAAGATAACTCTTCCACAGCTGTTCACACTTGTTAGGGCAGGTGAAATTACTGCACAGTGCTGGCTGACCTGGAGAAAGCCAAGCTATCTAGCTATTCTTTGAAAGGATGGTAACTCACAATTGCTGTTTTGAGTTAGGAAATCAAAACTTTCTCAAAATGAAAAAGGAAGTTTCTATAAATAATCCAAGTTATGTAATATCTTTGTAAAATATTACAAAGGTATTACATATCTTGTTGATGTAATGTAAAACATTAGACTATCAAAAATTGTTATGTATATGGTACAATTTAAATCACTATCCATCACTAAAAGTTAATCCCAGGGAGCACCCTGCCTCTTGGAACATTTGGTGTATTCCAAATGTATTAGCTTAAAGCAGACTGCTCAATCTTTTTACCCTGGAATAACCTTTGAAATAATTTTCAGATCTCAGGGAAATCCTGCATTAAAAATATCTACAGTTTACAGTACATTAATTTGATCATTAAGTAGTGGATGTAATCATCCAATAATAATTTCAAAGTGCAAAGTTTAAAAAATGGGGGGGGGTGCTTCCCAATCAAAATCTCTCATAGGACCACTTCTGATCTCTTGCGGTACTCTAGGATCCTGCAGATCCTGTTAAGAAAGGTTGACTTAAAGGAATAGCCACACTCTCTCCATACATAATTTGTGAGAAATACATGAAATGAAGGATACGATTCTGAAGAACAGAGGATACCTGCAGGATCAGCTCATTTTGTAGTACTGAGGACAGATTAAAGCACTGTCCCTGGAATCTTACATGTCAGAAATATCCCGTGACAGGGAACCTTAAAATTAGAAGATTTTTCCATGTAATCCATCTGCTTTCTTGAAACCTGACTGTTTCATCCCATGCGATTTAGAAAACATCTTTCATGCCTGTAATGAGAAAAGTAGTATTTTGAATTTGAAATGGGGGCTTTATACATTCCATCTAAGCTTACAGGGTTTTTGAATGTTTTCTGCTTCTACATTTCATAATTTTTGAATAAATGATTTTATATTTCAAAGGGAACTCAGTGGTATGAACAAACATCTGAGGAACTAATGGCACCCACCCTTCTCCCTGAACTTCATTTACTGAAGCAGGTATGCAAGGCGATTCTGTTTTGCAAAGTGACTGAGATGTAGCTGCTAAACCCCCACACATGCAGACAGCATTCCTGAGAATGCATGTTTAAGAAGAAGATACTTTCTTCAAGGGCCGTACTTCATTATATCAGACTCCCTTGACTTTGCCAGGAGGAGGGATTCTTTAGAAAGTATGGGGACTTCCTCTGAAATAAGGAACTTGAAGGTTTTTTTTGTAATCTTATCAATATCTACAACTTCAATTTGTTTTGCTTCCAGATCAGAGTGAAAGGGCCCCGATATTGGGAACTGCTGATCGATTTAGGCAAAGGGGTGCATCATATAAAGTAAGTGTCATGGTGAACATTCTAAATAGTTGCATGCTGTCTTGCAATTTTACTGGCTCTGGAGAAATGTTGGAATCCAAATATGAACAGCTCTTTGTCTATGGAGATTCTCAGTCATCCAGGTCAACCAGAAAGTCCAATTGCCTCTTGAAAAAGCATATTTGGGACAAACAGCTGTTTGCTTTTTAAGTGTGCCACTGATAGCACTCAACTTATTGCCATTCTCTCAATGACTTGTTGTTGGTCCTTAAACTTAGAGCTATTGTGACACCGTCGCAGTCACATGATCAGAGTTCAGGCACTTAGCAATGTGTGTATGCTTGGGACCACAGGGGCACTTTAATTCCTTCCAGCCACTATCTCCTCCCTTCTATGTCCTGTTGGCCCTCTGTGCTTCACTGCCTCTGCTACCCTAACTGACTTTCACTTGTACATACTGAAGTATTTAGTATTATATTGAAGTACTGTTAGTATACAGAAGTATTTGTGCTGTACCATCCATACCGTCTTCTTGCACTGTTTGTATAAAAAGAATAAATAAAATAGTTCAACTCAATATTTCCCTTTTCCCCCTCCCAGATCAATTCTTTCAAAGGATGGTGTCCTCTATGTAAAACTGAGAGCTGGGCAGCTTTCATACAAAGAAGACCCCATGGGCTGGCGAAGCTTGCTAGCACAGACTGTAACTCACCGAAAGACAGATGTCTACGCAGTAAAGGTAGCTCTTCTCCCACTTTGAAATTACCATGCTATGTCATCACCCTCTTTTAACAAACCTATAATCCCTTGCGGGGTGGAGTCTGGGCAAGTGAATGGAGTGTTTACTGGCTGGATGCCCTTCCTGTCGCCAATGTGGAGTTTTGTTTAGCAGATAGATTCTCAGTGTGCCCAGAGAGAGAAATATCTGCCTCAACTTAGGATCCAACTCAGAGCCTCCTGATTGTGAGGTGAGAGCTCCACCTGTAGGCCACCACACCACTTGAAATTACCATGCTATGTGCTACCATCTAATCATACCAGCAATAATGCTAGATAACACATTTTCCATTTTGAAAGAATTTTTTAACTAAAAAGATGTTCCCTAGAAAGCTGAATTGGGTAATGGAAAATGAATTCAGAGATATGGTAGAAAGGCAGTTGCCAGAAGATTAATAGTGCCTGCAAAGTACAGGCATGCCTCATTTTATTGCTCTTTGCAGATATTGATATTTGCAGATTTGTTTTACAAGACCCTATACCAGCAAAAAGATTACTTGCTGAAGGCTCAGATAATGATTAGCATTTTTAGTAATAAAATACTTTTAATTGAGGTATGTAAATTTGTTTAGACATAATGCTATTGCACACCTAACAGACCACAGTATAGTGCAAACATAACTTTCACATGCACTGAAAAACTTGAAAATTGTATGACTTTATTGCAATATGGTCTGGAACCAAATCTGCAATATCTCCGAGGAATGCCTGTATTGTGCCCTGGCATCCAAACAGAAATTTCTGTTGCCCTGCATCACATCCCTCTTTTTATTATGTAACTTTATTTTTTGTATCTGTCTAGAATCTGTTTAAACTAATAATTGCTCTGTGTAATGTACAGTCACAGCAGGAATTAGCAACCCATAACCCTGAATCTTAATTAGTGGCAAAACGGCCAAATTTTTGTAATGATTTTTTTGACTAAACACATAACAGGATGTGTAGGACTTCAGTGATCTGCTCTGATTTCCATCGTTAAAGTCTGTTTTCCCAAATACATTATCTGGCGTAAATTTTTGCCTCATCTCTAACTGCAGTACAAAATATCAGCTTTATTTTGTCCTTTAGCAATATTCCTAGAGAATGTGTGTTTCTCCCCCCTCCCGGCCTTCAGTCAAATTCAATTCTACTGAAATCATGTCCCATTCATATAGTTTCCCTAGGTACCATATGTTGCCAATTATTTTGCTCGGGTATATTGACTTCAGGCGAATTCTAAAAATCTTTTTAGGATGGCTTTGGAATTGCTGACAGGGTTCTGTTGTATTTGTCACTACAAATGAACAAGTAATAGAGCAGAACAGGAAAGACAAAAAAGCCTAAAATTAAAAAACATCAGGTTACTGCTAACCTGATTGATTCATATACCACCTCATTCCAGAGATTGTAGGTGATGTTCATTAAGAATAGAGATCACTCTTGCCTTGGGGGTTAGCAATTCCAAAAAAAGGGAACAGCCACTGCTTCCTGCTCTCCCTTATGTTAAGGGGGACCTTCAGCAGGCATTCCCTTTTCACTTTGGTCAAAAGGGCAGCATCTGTTTGGGAGAAGTTATCACTAAGATCCCAAGGGCCTGAGCCATATAGGGTTTAATAATCAGCACTTTGAATTGCACCTGGATAACAGAAGTGGAGTGTGGGGGGGACGGGGACAACAGATACCTCTGACTGTGAGAATTATGGAGGATTGGAACTGCCACAGAAAAACCCCACTCCTGAGCCCGGGTCTTCAAAGGTTAGACTCTAAGCAGTGTCCCATGATCTCATGGGACAGGAAGAATCATTTTGAATATACCATGTCCAACATAGTACTATGTAGATATATTATATGTAATAACTACTATTCTGAATTGGACTCGGAAGCTTATAGTTTACTAATGCAATGGCTTAAGAATAGGTGTTAAGTTGTCAAAGTGCATCTTCTTGGGCATTAGCAGTCAGATTCCTGTATTCTGTACTGACTGTAGCACCACAGGGAGTGTACTCCACTAGTTTAAACATGTGGAGGTGGCATGAGTATTTTTTAAGAAGTTCTTACCAAGACACTGATGGTGCGGGGTGGTGGTGTAAAATGTACTTTCTCATAAAGAATAATAGTTTGCAATCAAAAAAAAGGAAATCTTCTAATTTCAAATATTTTATTTTTAGCCAGAAGCTATTTCTGCTTTCACATCTGATCCAGCGCTGCTTTCATTTGCAGACTATTTTTGCAAGCCAGCTGCAACTATGGGGCAAGTACGTTGTCAGGTGTAAACCTAGCTGAGAAAATTGGGGAGGGTATGTAAGGAAATTGGTTATATTGGTCAAAAATTCTGAAGTATCTAATGACATAGATCATCCTTATCCGACCTGGATATCCCAGCTGTATTGGGCCACGATTCCCATAATTGGCAGCCAGAGGATATGCTGACCAGAAATTATGGGAACTGTAGTCAAAGACATAGGGAGTAACGAGGATGATCAGCAGTAAGGTGGATAGACTTACTTACAATGGTGATGAGAGCATTGTTGAAAGACTTAAAAGACCAGGTTAGGGACATAATGAGAACGTCTATGTCAGGGCTGTCGAACTCGCAGCCCACTGGCCAGATGCATCACGTGTTGGCTACACTCACACCCGGTTTAGCGAAAAAAGTTGTGATACGTCATGTGACGACGCAAGTTTGATACCCCTGATCTATATGATTGCCAAGTCACCAATGACTTCATCACCAAAGCTGTGAAAATGCCAGGGGAATTGATTTCTCCTAAAATAGTTCCCAACCACAATGAAACAGTTAATATCTATACACACATTGCATTTTAAATAAATGAATAAGGGATTCATTATTTTGCATTTAATTCTAGCTTTCTGATATTGGGATCCAAGAAGAACACGTAATTCAAGTCTATAGGTGGGAAAAAAATTTGAACTGAATGCTGTGTTTTACATACAGTATAAAACATAACATATTTTTCTGTTGCACAGAAACTTTGGGAAGGTCCCCAAATATGTTTTTGAATTGGACTAATTAGAAAAAAGCACAAATGTTTAAAAGAGTAGATGGCATGCTTTGTAAAATACGTTTTTCTTGTTTCAGAAACAGGAAGTTTTTGACCTCTTTTCATCCATTCTCTATGAGTGTGTTACTCAGGAGAATCCAGAGATGTTGCCAGCTTATATAGCAATTGACCAGGTATTTTTTTCTCTCCTCAGCATGTGTTCTTATTCATGCTTATACTTATTTTCTAGTTTAAAGAAAACAAACATTAATTGCATTTGCAATCTACATTTATTTTGACCTCTTGAATTATGCTTTAAAAAGCTACTTGTAATAATTTATCCTCAGTCACATTTTATTTTATGCCTTCTAGAGTTCAACAAGTTTCCATTATTATCTATAACAAACATATATCTGAGGAAAATCAAAGTCAGTGAAATATCACCTTGTGATAATTATTTTACACATAACTCCTTTGCTCCTACTGTATTAATTTAATTCCATCTTCATTTCCTTTCGTGCTAGGCTGTGAGAAGATTAGAAAAAAAGGAAATGTCTGAGACATTTGATTTGTGGCAGATAAAATTGGTTCTAGAGTTTTTTAATTCCAGAAGTCATCAGGAAAGAATAAGGAAAAATCCACATGCAGGACTTTTCATGAATTCAGAATTTTTACCTGTGATGAAGTGTTCTATAGATAATACCTTGGATCAGTGGCTGCAAGGTAAAGCTTTCAGTATTTACTTTGCTGGTAACCTAAGGCTACAATAAGTTCTTTAAAATGAAAATGGTTTCTACTTTATTTCTGACTTTTATCCTAGAAATGAAGAAAATTAACGTGGTAATAACAAACTCAGTTCTCTGTTGGTATATATTGAAGATGGAGGCATAGGCATATGAGGGAACGATCAGTAGGTACAAGGCAGTTCCAAGATTAGCCGAAGGAAAAAATATACTTTCGAAAAAATTAAGAGGTGCTCCTCTATTCATGATGTGGAATCCATAATGAATACTTTTAAACTGGTAATAGAGAGAAGAAAGAGGAAATGATAGTGAAAGGTATGAAATATCACAGAGATAGCTGGTTTGCTAGAATTTTTAACAGAACTCTACTTTCCAATATTTGGTGCAGATGCCGTTTTTATCCCCTAAAATATCTCCCTTGTGTGTATTTCAGCTGGTGGTGATATTTGTTTACATTCCTATTTAAGTGGACAACTTATTGATGAATCTCAATTAAGTATGTTGGCGTGTTTCCTTATATATCATTCAGTCCCAATTTCAGGACAACTGTTAGCTGGAGGCTTGGAAGGTAAATTTACCATTTTGGTTCTTTTAAAAATATTTTAATACTAAGGAAATTCACATTGTATATTTGGAAGAGTTTCCAAATCTACTGATTTGTATTAATTTAGACTTTTTATCCCTTTAGCTGAGTGGCTGTCTCAACTTTCAGATAAAGGTCTTAGCATTTCTGGTAAATACCAGGAACCGAAGCAGTTACTAAGAAAATCCAATAAAATTTATTTCACTGAAATTCATTGTAGAATTTCATTGCATTCTGAAGCTTACTTCGCCTCTTGCAAGAGAGAGAATGAATTTATGATAGACCAGACAAAGACTAGATTCATTGTCACCATTTAATATAGTTGGATGAATAAAATCCAATAGACTAGAGAAAGCATAAAGCATAATTTTTAAAGCACGGTGATGTGATTATCCATATGCTAAATGTATTAAGTCATAGTCAGATCTGTGAACCCTGTCAAAATGTGCCTATTGAGTGTCTGTGTTTTAAATAATAGAAAAGTCAAAACTGCTGTACATCACCAAAGGGCTATACAGGTAGCCCTCAACTTATGACAATTGAGTTCAAATTTTTTTGTTGCTAAGTGAGACAGTGGTTAAGTGAGTTTTGTGCCATTTTCTGTGCCATTTTCTGCACAATTGTTAAAGTGAATCACTGCAGTTATTAAGTAACATGGTTGATAAGTGAATCTGGCTTCGTCAGTGAAGTTTGCTTGTCAGAAAGTTGCATGATTCCAGGACACTGCAACCATCATAAATGAGTCAGTTGCCAAGCGGCTGAATTTTGATCATGTGATCATGGGGTGTGGCAAAGGTCATGTGAAAAACAGTCATATATCACTTTTTCAGTGCCGTTATAACTTCTGTTGTAAGTCGAGGACTACCTGTTTTTGTTTCTAAAACACAGCATTTGTGTATGTATGTTCTTACAGCTGGAAAATTGTTTTCTCTCAAAATATTTTCTAGGTAGTACAAGTTTTTCTGAGCTCCTCTTGAAATTCAAACCACTGAAGATGCCAGTTCGTGCACTGCTGAGGCTTGCACCTCTTTTGCTGGGAAATCCACAGGCAATGACTTTGTGAAAGCAATTACACAAGACTGACTTATCTGAGTCACCAAACACAGTACCATTCCATTTGACATGGAATGAGATACATAGCAAAGATCCAGCTTTGCTTTCAAGTTCAGAAACTTACATCTAACACATTTTTCCATTCCCTTTTTATGTTTTCAGAGCGATCAAGAGAGGTTTATATATTGTTGGATGGCTGACATGCCACTGCAAATTAATACATCTACTTTTGTAAATAAAATTTGTTTGCAAAAAAAAAAGTCTTGATGATAACTTTTGAACAATAGACCATCTGGAAGTAAAATATCAGATCCATGCAGTCAGTGCAGCATTCTTTGGCCAATGGCATTTAATCATGTCTAATTGTAACAAACAATATACACACAAAAGTGATGGTTAATAGTTTTGAATCGCCAGTGGGGGAAATGCAGACCCCAAAGGAGCTCATCTCACTGTCTGGAATATTTCCATATAAATTTCCAAAGTCTCAGATTGCTTAAAAGTAATGCAAAATATAGTAACATGGGCAGTGTCCTGTCCTACTTCTATGTTCTGTCAGTATTCAAGAAGAATGTTTGATAAACGGTTTGGGACCTTCCTATCTTTCCATCTGGGCTACTTTGTGTGTTTTGTTCTATACAACAGGGGTCCCCAATCTGTGGGCTGTGGCCCACTAGTGGGTCTTGAGGGAATTGCAACTGGGCAACACGGAAATGGCTGGCAAGTGGCGCATCAACGCTCATCCACATTTGTGCAAGTAGGCGAGTGCATGTGCATGCACTCCATTTGAGGGAACAGTAGGTGTGAGTGTACATTACTCGCACAAATGGAGCAGCACACAGACTTGCTGGCCGCTCATGTGGAACCGTTCCCTCTCCCCCACCCAAAAGCTGGAAACATTGGGGAACTCTGCTATATAGTGTCCTACTGCCTAATACGTAGTTGCCTTTATTATGTTGTCTATATATGAAGTGCTTTCAAATTCACCTTCATAGCACAGCCATACCCTTGCTTCAAAAATCCTGATTTTTATTTATATAGATTTTTTAAAAGGTCAAGTTCCAATAACTCTTAGTGTTTTACATTATAAAAAGCTACACCAATAAAGCAAGAGTACAAAAGAAATGTGTGTCCAGAAAAGAAGAACTACCAAGCAAATTCAAATATTATAGGGACTTGCTCCTAAAGCCTGGGAGAACAACCAAAATTCTATCTAATGCCTTCTGGGAATTAAAGCCTTCAGTCCTTCACCAACACAAAGCAAAGGCACGTATTAAATGAAGTTGCAACTCATGGTTGTACTGCATAAAATAATTTGACCTTTCAGAAGTCCCAGATGATTTCTGGTAGCTAAAATCTGACCAAAATATGATAGTTTTTATAGGCTGTGATTGGCTTCACTCCATTCTTTCTATTCAACTGCCAGCTTGGAGAATTTGCGTCATTTTTACATCTGAATAGATATATTGCATGCAAATATATGTTGTCTTTGGGTGGTTATTAATAGTGATCTGTGGCCATGATCAGTGCTAATGTGATGCAGTTGCTGAGTTAATGACCATACAAAACTGCCTCATATTGAGTCAGATGTTAAATTTACCCAGCTGTATGGATTTCAGCTTCCAGCATTTTTAGGAATAGCCATGTTGGTTGGGGAAACCCAGGAATTTTAATTCTTAAATTAAAGGGCATCTGCAATGGGAACAGCTGGTCTATTTTAATATTGTCCATTTTTAATTGGTACAAGTTCTCAGGTTGCAGTCTTTAACAGCTGTTAAAGACTGCAACTGGAAGGTTTCAGAAATCAGATGGAAGACTTTGTTCGTGGAAGACTTTATGTCTATATTTTACTATGCCATTTGCCACATGTCCTACTGGGATATGAAACCACAAACTGCTTTTAAAGCAATAATTAAACCTAGAAGGATGGGCAGTCTTGGAACTTTCTTTAAGGCCTCCAGCGCACCAACCACAATTGCACAACATCAGCTAATTTGAAGCAGGAACTATATGAAACTTGGATTGTGCTGCATAACTCCACATTTCAATACTTCACGCCCTGTATTGCCACGGCACCCAAACACGCAATATTGATTGATGTATTTGGGTAGTCTTCGACTTACAATTGGGGCCAGAATTTCTGTTGGTAAGCAAGGTAGTTTTTAAGTGAATCTCATCCGACTCTTTGCCATGGTTGTTAAGTGATTCATGTGGTCATTAAGTGAATCTGGCATCCTCCCCTTTAAGCCAGCTGGGAAGGTCACAAATGGTGATTGCATGACTTGGGACTCTGCAAGTGTCATAAATACATGCTGGTTGCCAAGTGCCTGAATTTTAAGCATGCAACAGTAGGAATGCTGTGAGGAATGTATGTGAGGATTGGTTGTAGGTCACATTTTTCAGTGCCATTGTAACTTCAAAACAGTTGTTAAATGGTTGTATGTTGTGGACCACCTATAAAAATAAGCCACATTTATGGTGGTCACTCATGCATGTGATTCCATAGAGTTAAAAAACCTTTGTTAGCACAAGAATAAACACAAAAGCGTTCTTCCCAGAGGACTGGAGTTGCACAGATAGTCTTTGACTTACATTTAGTAATTGTTACAATGGCACTGAAATGCGACATTTTTCACACTTATGACCACTGCAGCATCCCCATGATCACAGGATCAAAATTTGGATGCTTGGCAACTGCCATGTATTTATGACAGTTGCAGTATCTCATTGTCATGTGAACACATTTTATGACCTTATTTGCACCTTATTAGGGCTTATTTACCCTAAATGAATAAGTAGCACTAATGTTAACTGAAATTAATATAAGCTCTTATTGCATGCCCAAAGAATGAGTTTGATGAACATTTATTTCTAATGTTTTTACAAATGAGAAATTGATAGCACAATATTATGCACATTTATTTATTCATTCAGGCCTCGTTCATTTATTTAATCATGGTTTCCAAATAAATCTGTTTCTTAATTTCTAGAGTTTTATATTACTTACTAGACCTGATTTCAGTCAACCAACAATCATAAAGGCTCATTAGATGACTCAGATCAACCTACCCCACAAGCTTCTTGTGGGAAAAACTGAGAGATGGAATATTAAGACACCCCCACCCCCCCTTGAGCTCCTATTTTTTAAAAAATGACCTATAAACCTAGCAAATAAACTAATAATTTTCCAGATTTATACAAGATAATGTTAAAACATAATTTACAAATCATACTTGCTGGTTTCACAATGCATTAAGCCACAAGCCATACTGAGGCTTTGCATGCTGTTTTACTTCAGCCAGTGAGTCTGTGATATTTACCTACGGAAGATATACAAGATTCCCTCCCACCCCTTCCAATATTATGCCTTTCTATTGTATGTCAAACGTTTGTTACCAAGTACTGTATATATTCTCAATTTGCTACTAAGAAATGTCAACATTTGTGGAAAATGTCTGGGAAATAGGGAAGAAACATGTAAAATACCCACAAAGGGTTTTGTACATGTAATCTTAAAATACATGAAACAGATTTCTTCCATTTTTATAGAGATAGTAATAAAAAAACAGCACCAATTTGCTGTCATAGTTAAGATGCTGACCTAAGTTTGAAGCCTCCCTTAGGCATGAAAGGCAGCTCTTTCAGTCCAACCCAACTCACAAGGTTGTGGGGAAAAACAGCAACAAGAATATTGTGCTGATCTGAGTTGACCAAATAAAGTCATACAAAGTTGGGATAAAAATATAATACCAACCATAATAATAATCATAATAATGGAGGGGCTAATTCTGACTGCACAAGACCAAGCTGGAAGAACAAGTGCATACAAAACCAGAGTTAAGAAAATAGCAACAGAATAGCAAGAGCAAAGAAACAATCCACCAAATAGCTGCTGCAAAAAAGATAGCACACAGTGATTACAAACAAATGTCATGACGCAATTATGTTGCACAGGCGTATCTGTAGGAAATAATCACTTGCCTGCAAACAAGAATTGGTCGGACCACAAAACAGACGAAGTAATAGAAAATGAAGAGGTAAACGCTCTCTGGGATTTTGCCATTCAAACAGATAAAACATCTGCCACACAACACTCAAGACTTAACAATTGTGAATAAGTCAGACAAATAGTCTGGATAGTGGAGGCATCAGAAGAGAAGAGAGAACAGGAGAAAACCACAAAATGCAAACCACTGCCAACAGAAGTAGAACGACTGCTGCAAAAAAGCAAAAGTAATAGTAACTAATAGTAACACCACAGGCATTGACAAAATCACCATCGCTCAATTGCAAAAGGCAGCTTTTTTGGAACAGCTTGCATCCTACCACGATAGCTTTAATATTAAACATCTGCCTATCCCGAGTCCTTGGGGAAAGTTTCGACAGATGGACAAACAATGCCAAATCCGGTGTAACTTTGGGCTGACTGCGACCAGCCATCGTAATAACCATGAAATAAACTCGTGTTCACACGACGATATAAAAATACGTACCTACGGTTCCCTAAAGCGGCAACTTCCACTTTCCCAAAGCACATTCGTTCTCGCGTGAAATCTGCACGTGAATAAAAGTTCTCGGAACTGGGGTGCATTGCTTGCAAAAGAGAAACGCTTCCAAAAATAAACGGCGGGGAAACACAGGTATCTTTACTTTGCTTAATACGTTTTCAGAAAATGGGACCAAGTGGAAAAGAGCTGCGCGCAGCCCCCAGATAAAAGCTTCCTGTTTCGTTTAACAAATGAAGTCGCTGTCGTCAGATTTGAAAGCAGCCGGTAACGTGGCCCGGACCAATGATTGGGGCAGGGAAGGCTGAGTTTCATTTCTGGCGCCCGTTACAAACGCGGCGATTGCGCTTTCTTGGCGCACGTGGAAGAAGGCGCCCCTTTTGCTGCTGTCTCTCTCCCGCTTTGGTTTCCCGGGCTACGCTGAAGATGAACCGGTCGACGGCCGCAACGGGCGGATGGCTTGGGGATCTCCTAACCCTTAGGATAAACCGACGTTCGGTAAGACGGAGTTCCTTTACTCTAAAATCGGTTTTGGGGTTGCCTCCTTAGTCATGAGCTTTGGTCGGGTCTACACCGTGCCGGCTGATGCTTTGCTTAATAACATTGAACGGGGCCTTCGGGTTGGAGGACCCCAGTGGACACTATGTAGTGTAAATATCAACTGGAAGTGTGTGTGAGAAGCCTAGCTGATATTCTTGGCATTTTGCTTAATGCCGAGGCAACGGGATGCAGAGTGGAAGCATCCTCTAACCCTCAGCCACCGGACTGCAAATACTGTAGTCGTTTCACGTGTAAACGTTTGGAAGATGACACTCTGGGTGATGCCCGGTTGTGTCTCTAGTGTATGGATGACCTAGTTAAGAATGAAAGATGCCGTGCAATAACTCTGGATTAGTAACTTTATGGCAGGTTGTAATTTAGCATTTTGGGATGCCTCTAGTTATATAGAGAAATAATGTTCTTAATCATACTACAGTTGTGTTTTTCACTGGTATTAATCAGAAGTTTGTGGGATTATGAAATGAAATTCTGAACCTGTGCAGGGTGAGAGAAAGTAGTAAGACCCCATTGGGAGAAAGCTGAACTTTCTACCCTAAATTGATTTGGCCCCTGAGAATTAAACTTCCTTTTACCAGTATCAGCATAACACCCATCCTGCTGGGTATTATTCTGTAAGTCAACTAGAAATCAACTTTTACAGATAACTGAGCATTCAGCTCCACAAAACAGAGTGGAATTTACTTGTCAATTAGCTTGTGAAGCTATTTGTAAAGGCTCAATAACAAGCATCAAACTTTTTCAGTGTTCTGATATTTAAGACTTCAGAAAATCCAAGAATAAACAAATGAAATCTTAGAGTTTTCATTGTGTTTACGAAATTGGATTTTTACATTTCCACTACTTCTTAATAGCAACGATCTGCCCCTGCCCTAAACTGCATTAGAAAAATTAAATTGAATCAAAATGAAAAAAGTTAAAATAAAGATGTGCTGGGAGGGGAAGATGTTAAGTAGGTCTGTGAAAGAATTGTTCAGTTTATATACTCAGAATAAATTCTCTGCTCAAAATTGATAGATTTTTTTCACCAGTTCTAATTCACAGAAGTAGTAAAAAAAACCTGGTAAATTCCGCAAACCACCCTTGAATGAATCTGAAGGAGAGCCACAACTTCATTTTCAAGGAAGAATAAGATTTTAGATTTCTTAGATTCTAAATAATCCCCTTACTGCTAGCAGTAGTGCAAATCACACTATTGTTGCTTTAAGTATAATCAAATTCAAATGGAGCTTCAGAGTGAAAAAGGAAATTATCCTTTTATTATCCTGTACTATGCAAATTAGAAAATCAATCTACCTTAAATCGAATGCATAATATCAATGTATATATTTTTTTATTTGCAACACTCTTATTGAATATATTTTTGATCAGTTCTTATTCCTATGACTGAATATTGCCAGGCCCAAATTTTTAGTCCAGGCCAACATGAGGATTTCTGTGACCTATAGATCTACAGTATCTAATTACAGGTAGTCCTCAACTTACAACCGCAATAAGAACCAGAAATTCATCAAGTAGTGCAGTTTTTAAATGAGGTTCACATAATCACACCCTAATTTATGACTTTTTTTGCTGTGGTTAAGTGAGTCACCTGGTTGTTATGCAAGACATCATGTGACTGCAACTTGTGACCTCCTGCTGGCTTCTCCATTGACATTGCTTGTTGGAAGCTAGCTGGGAAGGTCACAAATAGTGATCATGTGACTAGGCTGTTCCAATTGTCATTAAGTGTGAACTGGTTGCCAAGCATCTGGATTATCGATCACATGACTGCAGAGATGCTGCAGAAGTCATACATATCAGGACTGGTCATAAGTCAGTTCTCAGCACTAATGGTCACCAGGTTACAAATGGTTGTAAGACAAGGACTACTTGTGTCATAGATTTCCAATTTCTGTTCCAAAAAGAAAAAAAAGTATTTTACTTGTAGGCTCCTGAGCTAACTTTACTTGTATAAATATAGCACAGGTGGTTATTAATTTAACAGGTGAAGCATTTATGTGAAGATATACAGCAAGTTGTGCCTTAGACAAATGCATGTTCTTACTATGTTAGCTAGACATGAAACATCTTCAGGGAATTCCCAGTCATTCTTACACTAGTCCATGCCATCACTCATGCTTAGCGTCTGAAAGGAAGATGCTGAGCATAATGTGGGGCAAGAGCATTGTGCCTCAGCTTTAGGGCTAGTCCCATTTCTATGCAAATATTTTTTGTGAGATATAATAGTAGTAGTTTGCTTGCCATTTTAGTTACATTCTTGATCTTTTCCATGATTAGTTGGTGCCACTATTTGATTTACCATCTTATACATTTACATACAATACTGTGGGGTGATTTTTTTTCTTTTATCAGTTGGTTAAAGTTGATTCACAGTCCTAATAGCAGGGTAATTGCAGCCATTCTGATGTAATATTACTGAGTGATAATAGTATTAATCTTTGTTTTCTTTTTGGAATGGAAAGTTGAAAGTTGAAACCAAAATTTATACAGGGATGCATCATTTCTTCATGCTGTTGCACAGGTTGTGAAACCTGAGTAAGTAGGCTAAGGCATATGAGACGCAATATTGAACGTGGCAATCTTGACATAATTTCATCTATTCCTTCTTCATCTTATCATGAATTATCTGCAATTTATGTCAGAATTAGAAATCAAGAACATGAATGTACTTGTTGACCTGTAAATATGCTTTGAAACCAATACCAGTTTCCAGCCATGAGGGTTGGGAATGATGGGAGTTGTAATCCAAGACTTCTGGAAGGTAATAGCTTGAGGAAAGCTAATTTAGATCCTAGAAATCTCTGTGCAGAGGGAGGTTGCTGAAGGCTTACCTTCTGGTGACTTCCAGGCCTATATCTGTGACTCAAGTGAGGCAATGATTACATCTTCCAAAGCTCACCTAATCAAAGAAAGGAATTGGTGTCCTTATAAGGTAAAAGTAAACTTCAAACACTCCCCTATTTAGCTCAAAACCTCTGTTTCCTCTAGCTATCTTCCTCTTTTCAGTCTGTGCTTAAATTAGGGCTCTTAGATCTAGGTGGCAGAAATTTCAGTAGTCACCAGATGGCAGCAAGCAAAGTTTTCTTTATCTCTTTACTGTCCTCTAGTGGTCATCCAGATTTTTATATCTCAAGTCCTTATTAGCAAGCAGGAGTGATTATCAAGATTCAGGCAACACTAAGTAATGCAGTTTTTTTTGAAACCCACCTTTTACATTTATCATTGCAAGAATTTTCTCAACTCATCAGAAGTGACTGGCCTTTTCTACCAGGTTTCAGTGCATACTGCAGAAATCAGTATACAAAGTTTTTGAAGGCAAAGAAATTAGGATTATGAACTATCTTTGGTGCCAGTCAAGGTGTGCTAGGAAAAGTACTAATAATGTCATAATTGTTATAATTGACAATTTCATCATGTATTATTTCTCTTCTTACCCAACTCACTGCTACAATCTTTTGAGAAGCTTTTGCTGTTGTAAGTTTCTTTTCTTAGTGATGGAAAGATTTGCCTGAATCCACTCAGCAACCTTACCAGGATTTTTTCTCCCCAGTCTTCTGGTATATTGTAATACACACACTCTCAAATCCTAGTTGTTTTTGCGTCAATAGGGTTATTGTTTAATATTATTAGCTTTTCTAATGGTACAGTCTATTAGATTATCAAGAGAAGAGATAAAAGCTAGAATAAGAAGGAATCTGTGACAACCAAGGCCATTAACTAATACACACAAAAATACTTGATGTGTATGTACAGAGTACTTTAATTATCAGGGTGAGCAATTTGATGATAAATATGAGATTTTTTAATGTCTAATTTTCCAGAGCTTATGGACAATCCTCAGCGTTCATGCAGTTCCTGAAAATACAACTGGACAGGGTAAGGTCAATATTTTTCCCCAGTTTGGGGGCGCTGCTTATGTTAATGGAGGGGAATTTAAGGGGCAAAATTAGTGCCATAAGCTTTCAAGAGTGAAAATTCCATCTCGTAAATAAAAGAATCTCAAAACCTTAAAAAAATGTTTTTTTAATATATTTTAAGGCAGAGTTGCCCAATGTTTCCAGCTTTGCAGACTGGGGGTTGGGAGGGAAGGTATGGTTTCATGCGAGCAGCAAGCGTGCGCGCGCACACATAGCTTCATTTGCACAAGCTGCGTGCAAACGTGCCTGCTGCTCACCTAAATGAAGTGCACAGATGCACTCACCCACTGCTTGTGGAAGTGAGAATGTGCGTGTACTTGCTCGCTGGCTGTTTCTGTGGTCCGGTTGCAAACCTCTCACGGCCCACAAGTTGGGAATCCCTGTTTTAAGGATCAAAATGGGCCTGCGGAGATTTTGCAGTCTAAAATCTCATAATCACCAAGAATGCCTTTTTATTTTTCTGGCTATGCCTATGATAATCGTGACACAACAACCAGACTCTCTCTGGCTCTTGGCTGGCAAATCAAAGTGTGACCCCAGCTGAAAACCTGTTGCCCACCCCTTTATGTAGACCTGTGCTGAATCTGTTGCTAGTTTTATAAACAGAAAGTTATTTCTAAATAATATGGGCATGGCGATATATTTTAGTGGATGATTTTACACAGAAGTATGGCTATGATTTTTTTTTATTGTGCCATGGTTGAGAAAGGCTACTGTAACCATTGTTCTTGTGGAATCTCCCAGATATATTTTGCTTTCAGCTGTGCCACCAGTTGTACTTGCTCATCCCAAACACAAACAGAATCTGACCTATGCAAGCTGTTTATTGCAACGTGCAAAGCCTACCAGGCTTTAAGCATCAATATACCTAATATAAATATCAGGCTTTGCTTGTTAATTAAAATACATCTGATTAATTTAGACCGCTTATTCAAAGAATCCAAATCAAAGCCTGTTCTTATACATCTCCCAGTTTTCACCAGAAGCATCTTGTTGTCCTCCATGTTTTCTTTCTTTAACTCATCTCTGAAAATGATGAGGATAACAATAGTTGAATGAATTAAATAGTGAATTACTGTGCTATATATTTTGGAGGAAGAAACACCCCACCTCACCCCCATTTTTAAAATTCTTGTGTCAGTATCTTCTCTTTAACTATGAGAGCAACCAATGTTGGGTGGGCTGGAGCAGAATTATGAATCACATTATCCAGGACAAACCATAAACAGAAAAAAAAGAATTATTTTTTGTTATATCAGCAAGTATGAGACTCTTCACCCTAACCAGCTTCTTCATCCTTCAGCAAAAGAAGCGCAAAGGACATACTTTATGTCTTTGTGATATATCAAGGAGCGTACAACATATGCCTGAGCTGTGTGTTTGTGTGGGAGGTTTCTCTATACATACTGTCTGTGTTAGGGAGGAAATGGATTTTCCTTATGGCAGCCTTCCAGAAGTTACTACCTTCCATATGTATGGGATCCTATAATACTCGGGCTCTGGGGCATAATATTGGGTGAGGCTATTTTAGGATGTCACTTGATCCTGTCTTATTTTACTTTTGCACGTTGTTGGAAGAAATGTCCATCTGGGTTCAGTTCCAAGTGGGAAGAAAGACACTGGAAACATGGAGGCTGATTGGAAAGATGGTTTAATGGTGGACAGGAC
>JANHFL010004029.1:18303-30134 GCA_032468155.1 Oxyrhabdium leporinum | reverse complement strand
ATCCCTCTGTTAATGCAGCCTAGAACTGTGTTGGCTTTTTTGGCAGCTGCAGCACACGGCTGGCTCATATTTAAATGCTTGTCCACTAGGACTCCAAGATCCCTCTCATAATTACTACTATTGAACGAGGTACCACACATACTGTACCTGTGCATTTTTGTTTTGCTTAAATGTAGAACCTTACTTTTTTACCATTTAATTCATTTTGTTAGATAGTTCCCAATGTTCAAGTTTGCCCAGATCCTTCTGTATCTTAAGCCTACCTTCTGGAGTCTTGGCTACTCCTGCTAGCTTGGTGTCGTCTGCAAATCTGATGAGTTCCCCATCTATCCCCTTATCCAAATCATTGATGAACATGTTGAAGAGTACTGGGCCTAAAACAGAACCTTTGGGTACCCCACTGCACACTTCTCTCAGTCCAAGTAAATTATATCCACAGCATTCCTCTGGTCCACTAATTTTGTCACTTTGTCAAAAGATGCAATAAGATTTGTCTGGTATGATCTGTTTTTGATAAACCTATGTTGGCTTTTGGTTATTACTTTGTTTGCCTCTAGGTGTTCACTAATTTGTTGCTTGATTATTTTTTCCAGAATCTTCTCAGGTATTGAGGTCAGGCTGATTGGTCTGTAATTTCCTAGATCTATTTTTCCCTTTTTTGAAGATGGGAGCTACATCAGTTCTTTTCCAGTCCTCTGGCAGTTCCCCAGTGCTCCAGAATCTTTGAAAGATATAGTTCAGTGGCTCTGAGATCATGTCTGCCATTTCCTTCAGAACCTAAATAAAAGGGAAGATGTCTCTGATTGACTGACACCTTTTTCATATATTTTGTGTGTGTGTTTAAACCTTGTTTTGAGGCAAATAGGAGGAGGAAGGTGTGTTGATATGTTCGCCCCTTGAGTTATTTGTAAAAAAATAAAATAAAGTAGAAATAAAAAATAGATAAATAAATGGATCCTAACTTTTGATCTCTTCCTCAATTACCATGGACACATTGCCTGAAAAAAATATCTATCAGTGAGGTTGAGATATGAATCTGAAGTGAACATAACCCTGAAATAAAGATGATTCCCACAAAAGAAAAAATAGTCAAATATTGGTGGCACAGTATTTATAATGCAGTATTGCAAGCTAACTACCCACTGCTTAAGGATGACTCAGTCTTCCTTCCTTCCTTCCAAGGTCAGTAAAATGGGGACCCAGGTTGTTATGCTGACATTTGTAAAGTACTCAGAGAGTTTTGTAAAACACTTTGTGGGGGTATACAAGTCCAATGTTATTGCTTTATCTAAATAGTGCCATCTTTATATGTTTTGAAAAATTTAAGATCACTATGTAAAAAGCTCCTCCCAAGCAGTAGCTGTATTCTATTGATTTAATACTTTATCTTCTAAGTCATCCATAGCTGTATTATTTCATATATTTGTTTCATACACACACATACCAATAGCAATATACTGTCTCATAGTACTTTACAGCACTCTCTGGGTGGTTTACAATGTTAGCATATTGTCCCCAACAATCCTTATTTTTTCATTTTATTGACCTAGGAAAGATGATGAAAAGCTGAATCAACTTTGAGCCTGTCAGAATTGAACTGCAGACTGCAGTACTGCATTCTAACTACTGCGCCACCAGGGCTCATCCAAATTACAACTTCAGTTAGTGTGTGTGTGTTACATGAAAAGGTGTAGAACAATCTTGTAGAACAATTTTGGGTGTGGCTGGGGAAATAGGAGAATTGCTGTCTATCTTACCCGGAGACACTAAATCTGGAAAGACTGAGCTAAACAATGATTGTTTAACTTTCTTTTGATAGGCAAATGTAAAAACGTATTTGCAATAGAAAAATACGGATCTAGAGGTAATATGATATGACATGAAATGCATATCTCCCTCAGAATATGTGAAGTCTGTGGTAGCTGTTTCCTGTAACAAGACTTTTAGTTATTGGGAGAACTAACCAGAATTGGCTATTTTGAAGCATTACTTTGTTTAGAAATGGAATATTAACTTGTTGATAAATAAGCTTGACAATATACATTTAGCACATATGTTGATGTTATAGAGGCCATTTCAGTAAGCTGTCTAAAATGATCTTTTGTTAAGAAAAAACTGCCCGTATTTTAAAAAATACTATTTTCTGCTTAACAAGTTGCTAATGAATTTCACTGAAGGATTGAGTAGTGGTTGAATTTTATTTCCAAAAACTGAGGGAATCACTTTTCTTTCATCCCAGAAGGCTTAGCTACAACTAGAAACCATTCTAGTGAATGAATGCAGTGTGATGTCTGCTGCTTCCCCCTCATTCTTCTAAAGAAGTACTAAAGGTAGCTTGCAATAGTTTTAGACAAGGCTCTTTTGCTTTATTTTTCTGCCCTTTAAATATATTTACTAATAGGACTGGGAAAGATTTCTGGAGAATGCAGATGTTTGCACCATTTTGATGCAACGGCTAAAAACCAGGAAACTGAGACCTCCCTTAAGCATAAAAAATAGCTAGAGCTATTTACCTTCCTCAGCCCAACCTACATACTAGGATGGTTGCATACTAGGGAAAATAGCAAGTGGGAGCTTTTAATATGTATGCTACTTTGAAATGACAAAAAAGCGGGATATAAATAAATAAAAGTCAGAAAGCTTTGGTTTGGCTCAATAACAATACTGTGCTAATTAGAGAAGAATACTTGGATTGGGTACCTTTTCCAATGTTTTTAATTTGGTTGTGTTTTTATCTATTTTGGTGGGAGGTTTTGGAATGATGTCTAAAATGTTCCCAATCCTGCTTAACTACTAGCAGTGTCAAGCAACCAGCTTCTTGCAATCTTGCTTCTTATCCCTTGATGATCTCAGTTCATGTGGGTCACTATGCCTTCCAAGGCAGGGATTAATCTCCACCAACCATGAATGAGTAGAGAAACATGATCTCTATAAAAACAAAGGCTTTCCTCCCTATTTCAGTCCCCTTTGCCTCTCCTTACAATGAGAACTGTTGGTTTCTATGTTCAGTTACTCTCCCTCTATTTCTCTTTCTGTCTCTCTCTCTCCCCCTGACAGGTCTGTTATAACCATCCAGAGCCTCTTATCTGCCAACAGCAGTCAAAAGGCTGAATAAGATGGAGCTTATCTAGAGAGTGAGGCCTTATCTCCAGTGTGTCTAGGAGCTGGCAGTCTCCTGTGTTTACAGTCAGAGGAAATAATTTTCTCAGAAGGCAGCAGGGATTCTGCTGTAAGATCTTGGTTCTTCTTGGCAAGTTGGCAGCAGAGGTTTAAGTAGAGAAGTCAGTGGGCATTTGACACCATCTTCAAGTTTCATGAAAGACAAGTTACTTCAGTCTGGGGATGGGAGTGCAATAGAGTTGCCTTCTTTTTCTTGTTCTGTATTTCAATAAATATACATACACTCATTGTATATACATACATGGGTGTGTACACAGAGAGAGAGAGAGAGAGAGAGAGAGAGAGAGAGAGAGAGAGAGAGAGAGAGAGAGAGAGAGAGAGAGAGAGAGAGAAACAATCACAGCAGATTAAGTCACTTATTCGTGGTCAATATGATCTCAGATTTTAATGTTTCTCCATATTAGATAATATATTAATGTAAGAATTTCTTTATTAATTTACTACACCAATAACAAGACGAGCTAAATTTCAGTCAGAGGTTAATTCCAAGATTGGAAGGCACTGCTCATGGCCATTTACTATAATGTTATGTGGGAATGACTTTAGGAGATGGGTGAAGAGATGCCTAGGAAAGAGGTAAGAGAGAGCATAGCCTGCAGTTGGATAATAGATGGGCAAGAGGCTCAGAATGGAACCTCCTTAATTTCTTGAGTTGTAAAGTAGATTGTGGGAGAATCATACTTTCAAACTTTTTGTGTGACAGTGGGTGATTGCTGTTGAAATTCAGAATGTGTGGCGTGTTGGTAGCGTTGTGATAAACAGAAAGGAACTCACCATCTGTCCATATGTTGAGAATGCTGCACTTTAGAAATATATTTCTGCAGATGATCTCCAGCATCCCTTCCTGTTTGTATTGCAGGCTAATTCTGCCAACTGCCAGCAGTTCAATTCTCACCAGCTCACGGTTAACTCAGCCTTCCATCCTTCTGAGGTTGGTAAAATGAGGACCCAGATTGTTGGGGGCAATATGTTGACTCTGTAAACAACTTAGAGAGGGCTGTAGAGCACTGTGAAGTGGTATATAAGTCCAAGTGCTATTGCTATTATAATACTCATAAAATCTAGAATCATATGTTTGTGTGTTTTTCACCATCAGATCCAAACACTCTTATGTTAATTCTTATCTACTTTATTCACAGCCAAATTTTGTTAAAAGTTACATATCATTAAGTAGGGAGCTATAGTTGATGGCACTGTAATTTATTTCAGTATTCCTTCCCCATCCATTGTAACCTGCATCTAGAGATGGAACATCCCAATTTGCAGCGTGGTTATATCAATCCCACACCTAGAAAATGTACCCATAAAATGCCAAGGTGAAGAATAGACTATGTTGGGGCTGACATCAGTAATCTTCTGGTACATATCCCATCCGATATCTTCCAATATTAGTTTCTGGAGAGAGGAGCATAAACAACTTGCAAGCAATATTTTCTAGTGGAGCAGTTGAAATATCTGATAGTAGTACAACTAAGGCAGCTTCAGCAAAATATTTTAAAATGTTTTCATCTAATTTCTTGAAATTCTTCCAAAAAACCATCACAACAAAAAAGCAATATATTAGCTGATTGATGGAAGATTTCAAAATGCTACCAGTAACAAAGACAAGGTCGAAATACTAAAAACCTGTTTTGGTTGTTGTTTCCAACCCCTGAAGTGTGTGCATTCGCAAGGAAATAATTGAAGGTAGGATTCAAGTATGAGATTGATAGGAATGGGATTAGGGTGTACTTTGAATGAGGTTAAATTTCCTGGGCCAGATGAATTATATTCTAGGACATTAAAAGAACTAACTAACTAACTTTGCTGAACTTTTAGGTGTTATTTGAGTAATTCTGGAAAACTATTGAAGCATGGAAGGATAGCATATATCAGGGCTGTCACATGCTGGCCACGCCCACGCCCGGTTTAGAGAAGGGGGAAAAAGTCTCGATACATCACATGATGACGCTATGATGACGCGAGTTTGACACCCCTGGCATATATTGTCTCAGTCTTCAAAAAGACAGAAAAGAAAGATTCAGAAAATTACATATCTATTACTGGGAAGATTCTGCAGCAGAGCATTAATAGTTGATTTGAAAATAATATAGCTATAAAAAGTCAGCATTTGTCAATAACAAATGATGCCATTTATCTTACTATTTATTTATCTTTTCTTGAATGCTCCCAAACCCATTTTTGATAAGATAACTTCCTTAAAATTTGTATTTTTATAGTGTTTTATTTTATTAAATATATGTTTTTGTATTGTTTTATTCTTTCTAACATTGTAAGCTGCTCAGAGTCATCTTGTGGTGAGCAGGGTGGCAAATCTGGACAATTGTATTTGGATTGTGCGAGTCAATACTTCTTCATTCAGTTGAACAGAGGAATGAAGTGCTACAAGACTCATTCTTTGTTTATTTTTGATTTGACTAAAAACATGCAAGAAGATTTTAAATAGCAGTTGATTTCAAACCAAATTCAAGTTAGTGTTGCGAAGAAAACAAGTGCAGTTTTGGGCTGAATCAACATGACTATGCTTTTCATATTGTGGGGAAAAATTGACTTAATTCCACTTTAGTCAGACCCCACTTTTACTATGTCCAGTTCTGGGCACGACAGATTAATAAGAATACAAAGACATTTGAAAAGTTTCATAGAATGGCAGTGTCAATAATCTGGAAATGAAGTAGATTACAGGTTATTTTTCAGCCTTGAGAAAGTGACTGTGATAAACTATTCAAATAACTGAAAGTAAGTTATATAAATGATAGTCTACATATGTCCAGAGTGCAGGATATAGCAGATTTAAGCTGCAGAATAGTAAATTTCAATACCAGAAAATATTAATTCATCAATGGACCCAATTGTTGTCATGCTACAATGCTGAACCCATTGCTTACTGAACCCATTGATTACTAAACTAAGCAAAAGGATTTTATTTATTCTATTTATTCATATATTAAATGTGGTTGGCAAGCTAAGCATAATTTTCAAGAACAACCTCCCCCTATGCCTGAAGAGAAAAGTTTTCAGTCAGTGTGTGCTACCTGCTCTAACATATGCCAGTGAAACATGGACACTAACCTCACAATCGATACAAAAGCTAACAGTGACGCAGAGAGCCATGGAAAGATACATGCTTGGCATTTTAAGACAAGATAGAAAGTCCTGCACCTGAACAAATGAAGTATATGATATCATCAAGAGAGTAAAAGAATTGAAATGGAAATGGGCTGGTCACATAGCAAGAAAAACTGATGGCAGGTGGACAAAGGCAGTCATAGAATGGATCCACTTGATAAAAAGCATCCACAAAAGAGACCTAAAACAAGATGGATTGATGACATCAGCAAGTATTGCGGGCCAAATTGGCAAAAGACAGCTTGGGACTATATTGGTTGGAAACATGCAGAGGAGGCCTTCATCCTGCAGTGGATAGACAATGGCTAAAGTGATGGTGATGATGTAGCTGCCCATTTCACAGCATGTGACTCTAAAACAACAGTAATATAAAAAGTTACCAAGTTAAAAATATTAAAATTTTGGTGGATGGATTAGACTATCAAGAGGAAAGGAAGGCAATTATTCAAACAAATCATAACTTGAGTCATATATGTTGTCTTCAATGGGTTTTTGTTTGCTAAATCTGCTTCATATAATTGCAGATTTTCTGAAAAAAATCTGGATCGAATGGGTTTTGGCTCCTCCAGGCAGAAGTATATATTTTAAGATGGCTTCCTATCTTAATGGGACTCCACTAAATAATTCTCTATGTGTCTTGTGCTTCCAGGGCTTGATTACTTCTTAATATGAGCTTTTTCTCCAACTCTGTATTCTGGATCCTCCACTTACTTTTGGACCTTATTTACTCCAGACTGTTTCTTAATTTACAGTCCTTATACCTGCCTTCCTGGTGTTAGATAGATAGATAGATAGATAGATAGATAGATAGATAGATAGATAGATAGATAGATAGATAGATAGATAGATAGATACTGTTGTTCAATTAAACTTTTTAAACTTGCTTCCTTGGCTGACTAGAAATATATTGAACTTCGCTTGTTTTCAAGCTTAAATCTTCGTTGATTGGCTCACTTTTGGGGCCCTAATTGTATTTTGGGACCCTCTCTGTATTATAGTTAGCTGTGCCCAATCTATGATCCTAATGCCTTGTATGAACGATGAATGAAGCAAAAAGGATCAGAGCGCCTGAATCTACCTGGTTGTGAGTTCTCTATACTTAATTACTGTTAAATCTGAACTTGTAAGCACAGACAGTCATGTTTGTTTTGAGGAAGTATAATGGTATACAATTGTATAACTGGAGGGAGCAGGGAGTGAGAAGGAAATCAACTTAGTCACTTGGACACTTTTCAACCAGAAATGCAAGTTTCATACAGCTAGGAGACATGAAAGGAAAAAGATCTAGATTAGTCACAAGGTCACATTAAAGTTCAGATAATGCTCAAGGCTTGGGCACATGGGAAATCCTTGGGATTCAGCAGTCCACAAATGTCTGCCATATTCTGGAGACAATTTCCTGAAAGCTGTCGTTTCACAAAGAAAAAAAAATCATCTTTGTTTCTTCTACAGATGTATATCCATAGAATCATTATACCTAAAAGACTTGCCATTCTATTTTTTTTTCTAGTGCATTATTGGAAATGAAGATAGTGATGGAAACTGGTGTACTTTGATGCATGCCACTTAAAAATAAATAAAGTACATTTTTGAAATAGAGAAAGGCAGGTGAGATTGGAAGGCACATTAATAGCCTGGGGTATGTTGGATCCAGACATATAAAAGTGTAAAGCTATGTATAAAAAGTACATATAGAACTAGCTCTTCTTGGCAATTTTAGCTGAATTGCAACCTTCCCTTATAGAGAAGATTGTTCAGAAGGTGGTAGCAGAAGGTGGTAGAGGAAGCAAATTATCTGGACCCTTGTCAATTGGGATCCAGGGCCAATTATAGGACAGAAACAGCATTGGTTACTCTGATGGATCTGACTGCATGCTTTTGGTTCTCTTAGAAAGGTTGAATATGGTAAATTATGGTATTCTTTTTGATCCCCTTTAATGGCTGGGATACTGTTTCATGGCAATTCTACTACCTGGTTAGGCAGATTCATTTGGTGGTCACATGGAGAAATGATGAAATCCTGGGAATTCTGATTTAGTTTCTCTATGTTATTTAACATCTACATGAAACCACATAATCCATTATTTGGGATAAGATGTCAATACCTTTAAAGCCTTTTATGGTACTGCACTAGGATATATTATTGCCAGAACTGAATTGCCTGTTCATTTAGAGAGGGCCTGCTGTGGATAGCCCTCCCCAAGAGAAAGACACGTATCAGACAGAAGGCCATTTTTCTGTAGCAGCTCCACCTCCCATAACAGGTCTAATCCTCTGGACGTAATTTAGCTGTTTTATTTCAGCATGACTTTAGCTCTCAGGAACGATTGGTAGTGCATATTAGAGAAGTGTACTTGGAATTACATATACAGTTTAGGTTTTATAGTTGTAAATTGCACACAGTTCTTTGAGATTGGGGCAGATTATAAAAAAATGTTACATAAATAAATAAATAAACTTTCCTTTTTTCCCCTGACACAACTTTATCTACTATACCTGAGGAGAATATAGAATTCTGTTTGGTGACCATTTCTGCATAATTTTGGGGAATGGCTATTGTAGCTTTTTATACATGAAACTTAGAGTACAGTTTTTTGCTGGAATGTTACTCCTGGGACAATAATTATGACTGAGTTGAGCTCTGTTTTTTTCCCTTCTTTCTGTAAATCTAGCAGGAAGAGGACAGGATTGGATATTTTGGAGTTACATTGGACTCAATGGAAATTCTTTGATTAACTTTTTATGTTCTTCACACACAGAGAAGATATTAAGAAATGTAGAACTTTGCATGTTTTGAAAGAGAAATGTTTTGGAAAGGAAGCTTCTTCAAAAAGGCTTTTCTGAAAATTTTTCATATGACCACAGTGCTCTGTTTACCTTTAAAAAAAAATAAAAATGACTTTGCGGGAGCTTTTCTTGAATATTCATGTACCAAGATCGTGTATGATCTTCATGTACAGAGAAAATGTTAAGAAGTGTAGAACTGTGCACGTTTGAAGAAGAAAGGCAATCTTTTGGAAGGAAAGCTTCTCAACAAAGGCTTCTCTGAAAACTTTGGATATGTTTATTTTTCAAAAAAGAAGAAAAATGGTTTTGCGGGAGCTTTTGCAGTATTCTGCCTAAGGGGAGAGGCCCCTGCCAGTTTTCCTTAATCATTAGAGCTTATGGGTGAATGTTTTCTGAAGAAGGCTCCAGCCATCTGGGCAGTATACGGACATGTAATTATGCCGGTGTTCAAGGCAAACAAAAGAGTTGCTGATCAGCAGTTTTTGGCCAGGCTGCAGGTGGCTGAGAGTTTTTTTAGAGGAATATCACAGTTTATGAGGAAAGCTGGGGGTGGGGTGAGGTAGGGTGATGACTCAGAAGTGCTTGGTCACTTGTGGTGTTTCTGTTCATGGTTTTGCTATGACTATTGGCTTGTTTTTACTTTAACAAGAAAGCAGGTGTTTTGTGTGTTGGAGCAAAACAGTATTTTCTAAGAGAACTGCTACTGTTCATGCAGGCCATGATTGTTATTTTTCCTGTGAAAGCTAACATACCAGGGTCATGAATTACTTTTTTTGAAGGAGTTCTGGTGCTGTGAAACTTACATTCTTCGCAAACAATTTTGGCAAACTTAGGTGGTTTCAAAGATTTTTGTGGTGATACATGAAAGCCACTTGGAATATTTAGAAATAATTATACACAAGTAGCTAGTTGCAATTGTGCAAACACATTCACTTAATTGAGTTTTTAAAAAAGCTGTTGATGGCTGGGGAATTATATAAATTAATAATTTTATAACGTTCTGAATGGATGGCTTGGAATAAGTTATTTAAAATGAGGAGTGATTAAGGCACCAGGGTGGAAACCAGGGATTGTGAGTTCTAGTCCGGCTTTATGAATGAAAGCCAGTTGGGTGACTTTTGGTCAGTCACACTTTCTCAGTCCAACACATCTCACAGGGTGGGTATTGTGAGGAAAATAGGAGGATGAAGGAGTTTTAAATATGCTTACTGCTTTGAGTTGAAAAATAATGAAAGTGGGATGTAAATAAATACTAAACAAACAAGAGCTAACTTGGAACTTGCAAGATATAATAGTGCAAAATCTACAATGTTTCAAAAGTGAAACATTTTCACCTGAAAATATTAAATTGATTTATGCCCCTAAATTAGGGGTGTCAAACTCAAGGCCCGCAGGCCAGATCCGGCCCTTGGGGTGCTTAGAACTGGCCCATGGGGCCGCCTTGGAAACAGCAAAGGACCAGCCCACTGTGCCTCTGTCAGTGAAAACGGAACTTGGGAGGACCGAGCATGGCCCTTGCGAGCACCGTTTTCACTGGCAGTGGGTTGTAGGAAGCCACCCAGATGAAAATGGAGTTTGTGGGGGCCGCACATGGCCCTCCCAAGCTCCGTTTTCGCTGGCAGAGGGTTGCAGGAGAGCGTCCCAGCTCAAAACGGAGCTCGGGTGCCTGTTTTCATTGGCAGAGAGTTCGGGTTGCCACAGGCCCCCTCAACCCGAGTGACATCAAGCTGGCCATGTCCACCCTGACCACACCCACCCTAGCCCCCCAGGTCAAACACAACCCTGATGCGGCCCTCAAAGAAATTGAGTTTGACACCCCTGCCCTATAAGGATGAAGAATCAGTAGTCCAGGCAGCATGACCAATGTTGAGAGATGCCCAAAAGATGTGATTTAGCAAGACTTAGATGCAATTTTCCACCCAAGTTAAATTCTGAAGTGCATCAAGATATACTCATGACAGATATGACGTGCTGATATCTGAGTCTACTTCCCAGTGCCTTAAAAAACATTGATTTACTAGAAGTTCAGGTTCTTCCCTCCAAACCAACCAACCTCCTCATCAGCAGCTTCCTCTTTCATTTAATCTTGGTAACTGTTGTTCATTTTAGGAACTTTTGGGGACAGATCTAGGGAATCATTCAGGTTCTATGGCTGCCTTCTGGTTCAATACTGCCTTTCCTCCTATGCCTATCTTTTGTACTTTGCAGAGTTGGGTAGTAGAACAATCAATCTCTTTACCAATACTGTAGCTTCAAATCACTTTTGTCTTCACCTCATATATGTTTGTCTGGGTTGGTGTCAAAGTTGCTGTAACCAAGTTCCTGTAGACCATGCTGCAGTTGGCATATCCTCTGCTTTTCCTATACCTGGGAATAATCCCAGGGAGTGATATTGCCAAATTCATAATCATCTGGTTTGGACTACACACCTTTGCAATGCACAACTGTTTTCTGGTTTGAAGCGTACAACAAGGTTTTATGAAAAATTGTGCACGCACAGCTGAGGTTCATCGAGCCAAAGGCACAATTGCCTGCTTTATTGGTATATTGCAAAACCCCTTTAATGTTGTTGAAACACCTGCTTGGTGTTTTTTTCCCCTAACTAAGGAAGCCTATATATATATATATATAGCCTAACTAAGCATGCATGCATGCATGCATATATATATATATATATATTTGTTTTCTGAGGTTTTCGCGGGTATTTGTATGTGTATCTTCGGTTTTTCGGGTTT
>JANHFL010004029.1:0-11518 GCA_032468155.1 Oxyrhabdium leporinum | reverse complement strand
CTGGCAGAGGGCTGTAGGAGACCGTCATGGCCAAAAACGAAGCCTGGAACAGCTGCATGCGGCCCTCCCAAGTTCCAAACAATAGTATAAAAATTTATGCTGTTGGCATTGTATGCCATTTAGTATATCTCAGCTGCTTACATTTTCTTTTACATAATTTTCTATTGAATCCCTAGTGCCAAAAGAAAAGCACTTCTCAGATAACATATGTAATTTTGTAATGAAGCTGGTAAAAAAGCTCTCAAACTTGTGCTTCAGTGATTAAGCATGTCCTGCATGCTTGAAAAGTTTCTAAATATTTGCGATGACCTTAAATGTTATTTCCCATCTTGCTGCATTAAGATGTTGAATCTGTTTCACAAAAGGACAACAAAGCAGTCGGAGCAGATATATCTGGAACTACAGAAGATTAGCTAGCAAACAGTATGCTAATGGAACAGTTAATTAACTGTATATCCTGTTTCTGCATTCAGTTCTATCTGAAGATGTTAATTTTAATTAGTTGGTTCGATGCGAGGAGTCTTTGATCCACAGACCAAATCCTGCCACAATGAAACTGTATGTGGTTCTGTTAGAATGTTTTATTAAACTCCTGATTATACCTGAGAACAAAGATAATTCATGATTTGTTAATACCACCACGGAACATTTTTAGAAGTCAGAGCAAAATTTGTTCATAGGTTTTGGTATATTGCAACTGAAGTTCAAACTTGAGGCAGAAGAGGTTTATCAGAATATCCTGTTGCATATAAGGCAAAAATTCCCAATCAGTGACCTAATACTAAAGGCAGCCATTGTTTTTGATCCTTTAGAGAGGCAAAAATTGAGCTACTCAATTATTTTCATTGCTGTTTCATGTAGCAATGAAATTTCATTAAAAAAAATCACAAAAAACTTATTGTGGCTTAAAGACGTAAGGATTGATTAATTTTGACATCAGCTGCAAGTTCTAGCAACTAGGCAATCATAGTCTGCAATAGTTTGCAAAATATGAATTACTCATTCCATAGGGTAAAGTTTTCTGTGAAGGTATTTTTTTAGCATGCTTAGAACAACGCAGCTGAAGTTTGAAACATTTTATGGAGAACAGTAAAAACACATTTTATAGCCAGACGTTATACCCAACAGATAAGTAGTAGAAATGTCATCCAGAGTCATTTTTTTCAATTTTCTCAAGACATAGAATGGTACTGAATGATTATCACTCATTGATTTACAAAGCAAAATCGGCTACTAATGGAAATTTGCAGGCAGAGAAAGAAGCTTATGAACTGTTGAGTGAGCTGGTCACTGATACGTTTTACATCAGAACTGGTTAAGATTTCACTTAAAATTGGTAATATATCTTTGTTTGGGTTAGGAGGAGCCTGTTCATAGAGTACCAAACATTCTTTCATCCCAATTACTAATTTTATTTAGAAAAAAGTATTTAGGTATGTTGGGAGAAAGAGCAGCGAAACAAAAAACCTTTAAAGATGTTCAGATAATTTGGGGTCAAGGATCATAGGATGTGTGTGTGTTTTATTTTTTATACTTTTAACGATTCTACAAGCTACATTGTGAAGTTAAAAAACAACAACCCACCAGCCATGCTTTTTCCTACCAAATTTTTTTGAAGTTAAGAAAGGGAACAGGCTGGATCATTCACTCATTTTACACTAGGATCTGCAGAAACTTGAAATTGGCAAGATAATTTTAAATTGCTTTGGAAAGTCTGCAAAACCAGAAGCCAACCTCTCTCCTCCCTTGAGTTCTTTGTGTCTGTTGGAGGATTTCAAAGAAGGAAGAGTGAGCACAGATAATGGCTACTTATCAAGGCCAACCAAAATTCTTGGAGCTTGACTTTGAGAGCAGTCAGAAGACGCGCATGCTGCCTGTCTACCCACAGATGCAATAACTATGCATCACAGGAAAGGTTGAGCAATAACAGGTTTGGCAGGTTACTTTCCAAGAAGAAGCACTTAACTACAAGAGTAGGGTAATTCCTTAGGCATCCAGATTTTTCTATTGTTCATCAACAATCTTCTAATGCAGTTTTCAACATTACTTTTTAAATACCCTAAAATCAAGGTATTTGAAAAAAATTAACAAAATAAAAAATCTCAACAAAAAAACTTCTATTCTTATTAAATTACACATAATGAAAAGAACAGAAAAATAAAAATGATCAAATGGTTTCCCATAAGTATTCCTTGTAAGTATTGAAAAAATGGCTTTACTTGTATAGTATTGTGTAATCTAACAAATTCAGTTTTAAATACCTACTGCTGTCCGTAAATATCTGAAGTTGTTTTGGATCAGTATTTGGAATATAGGATCTGACCTGTTCAAATACAGGTAGTCCTCGACTTACCCTAATTGAGCCCAAAATTTCTTTTGCTAACTGAGAAATTTGTTAAGTGAGTTTTGCCCCATTTTACGACCTTCCTTGCCATATTTGTTAAGTGAATCCCTGCAGTTGTTAAGTTAGTAACATAGTTGTTAAGTGAATCTGGCTTTCCCATTGACTTTGCTTGTCAGAAGGTTGCAAAGGTGATCACATGGTCCCGGGATACTGCAACTGTCATAAATATGAGTCATTTGCCAAGTGTCGTCATTTTGATCTTGTGACCATGGGGATGCTGAAATGATCGTAAGTATGAAAATCAGTCATAAGTCACTTTTTTCAGTGTCTTTGTAACTTTGAACGGTCACTAAATGAACTGTTGTAAGTCGAGGATTACCTGTATAACAATAAATGTATTACATGGTTTTGTCCAATTTACATTCATGGAACATATCTATTTAAAGTCTACTATGGTTCATGACATGCAATCATAATGTCAGTATGAAAATGTGCATGATTGTTGAAGCAACCCATCTAGTTTCAACATAGCTTACGTATTCCCTATACAAAAGTACATACAACAGTCTTTCTGTTAGTTAGCTAACAGAAATTCAGATTTTCTTGATTAGATTGCCACACTCCCCAAATTGCTGATCTGTGTATCTTCTTAATCTATAAGTACATCACTATAGATAATGGGTGAATCTTCCTCTGTATTTTTCTGAATAGTGACATTGCTGGCATCTGCAGTAATGTTTATAGAGCATTATTTCAAGTCAGCTAAAAGCCTATTAATGAAAAGCATTTCCAGAGAATGAGGCAGTAACCTTCATTGTTTTCCTATGTGTCCGGAAAAGAACAACCGCTCTTGCTGTTTTTAAAATTTGAAGTTGTTAACTAACTGCACCTGAATGGACCTCTTGACTTTTCAGGTGTATGGTGGCTACGCAGGAGGTCTAGACACAGGCGTGTAAAGTACAAATTATCAGTAGCATTGTGGAATCAAGGATGAATAGCTTTTTGCAACAATAACCTGAAGAGCATTCACTCTAAGTGACAACCTGCATTTTTCATTTACCCCCAGAAGAGCTTTGGTTTGTCTCCAGCCATCCACCAAGAACCATAGTAAATACTTTGCCGCAGAAGTCAATAATTCAAGCTGATTGGCAGGGTAACCTTAGCCAAGTATATTGTTTACGGCTTTTGGAACAAGGCAGGAAATCTGGAAGGGGCAAGTAATAGGGTTGGTTTTGTCTGTTTTCTTTTCCTTGTCTATATGCCATGGACCAAACATTATGGAAGAAACATGGTAACTCTTAAGTTAGTTGTGTATCGAGGAAGTAATCGGGGAAAATCTTACTGTTGAAAAGATCACATTGCTCATTAAATTCAAAAAGCCTTCCTTATACCTCCCCATCTTTATTTTACCGGAGAGGTTCTCGTAAGTGTATCCTAATCCCTTAAGAAATAAAGTCTCTGGGTTGCAAGTCTTAGGCCAGAGGGCACAGATAGTTCATATTGATATTGATTTTTGCATTTGGTTCTTTTGTCCTTTTCCTCCACTGGCCTCTCTAATTGGCTGCTAGGGTCCCTTTGGAGATTGCTAATAGTGTGAAAGTGCATCTTCCCAAGATCTCACATTCAGCAGGAACTGAAAAGACAAAAGGAAAGAGAGAGAGAGAGAAAAATGACCAGGAGACAAAAGATCACTTTCTGAAATACACTCATGTTATTAGCTACTCAATTTCCCTTTCCAGATGTTGGAATAATTCCTGGATTTTCTTACATTTCCACAGGGCATCAGTGTTTGCAAGCCTGATTGTCCTTATTTTAATTGTAGAGCAACACAGTGATTTAAAAAATGCTCATTATGTTGTGTCACATATTGAAAATTTGAAGTTACAGAGTTTGTTAACAATGATCATGAATTTTCCATGCAAATTTGTATTTGATGTACATCAGATCAAATATCAGCTTTGTACTGGTAAATAATTTTGTAGGATTTTCTTCAATTGCATTGGTGCTGTGAAAAGCAAGTACACTGATTTCTCCTCTTCCCCTATAACTTGCCAGCCTTTGGTAAAGAAAGTTTAAAAAGCAAGAAAAAAAGCAGCTTCCTAAATTCTGTGTTTTATTCTTTTCCTTAAAAATATATCTTACTGTTCCATTCTGGACCTATTGAAGGTAACTTTCAAAGTCTCATTAAAAATACAGTGATATGTATTAAATAAAACAAAAGAAAACTATTTAAAGTAAGCAACAAATCCTGATTTTAGATGGTTTGTACATATAACACTGTACATGTAATGTTAGAATTACCCTAGAAGGGTAATGTACAGTAGTTTACACTAACTTTTGAAGTGATTGAGAAGACTTGTGGAGGGAGGAGCAGTGAGAAACAAAACAGTTCAAAGAAAATGGTTTTGAAGATATATCTCATGAAGACAAACAAGGAAGTATTTTGGAAGTTAATAATTCCCAATTTAATAGCAACATTGGTGAATATGCAAAGTATTTATGAGTTTACGAAGCTCTAAAGGTATTTCAGAAAGCTGAGAATACGTTACTTGAAAGTAAAGATAGAAAGCAGTAAGATAGATAAAGATTTTGTCTTTTGGGTATATTGTACTTCAGAGGCTCCCTAAAAACATTTTAAGCAATACATGACAGCTGAGATAAGACAAGTTTGGTCTAGTGGTTAAGGCACAAGGCTAGAAAGTGGGAGTCTGTGAGTTCTAGTACCATCTTAGCCATGAAAGCCAGCTGGGTGACCTTGGACCAGTCACACACTCTTAGCTCAACTCACACCAAAAGGTTGTTATGGAGAAAATAGGAGGTGTGTTGGATATGTTTGCCATCTTGATTTTTTGTAAAAACAATACAGATGGGGTATAAATAAATAAATAAAGGGCAAGGATGATTATGAACACAATTGCTTCATGACTATGAAGAAAGTGGGCACTTCTGGAATCAGAAACAAAAATGTGATTGTACAGGAGGTAAAAGCCAATGTGGAATTATCCTGACGTAAGATATCTGGAACACAATTGAAGAATATCCAGGATGTAGTAACTAATGACTAGGCTGTGGTAGCTAAGGAAGGAGATGATGCTTCTGTGAATCACAGTTAAAGCTGTGAGAGAAAATATCTTTGCAATGGAAAAGATATAGGGAAAAAATAGGGACATGCAAGAAAAGAAATGTATGAAACATTGTTTGAGGCAGCATTATTTGGTTATTATTTCCTAAGCACGAGATGATAACTATGAGTTTGTTAATTATGTATTTCATGAAGGAACACATTCAAGAAGTGGAAAACTTTAGCAGGAATGCTAAATTTTACACAGACTGTATTTTGTCCAAGACTTTGTGCTTCCCTTCTGTCAGCAACTCATCTCATTTTCCTGATTTCCAGGCTTCAACAGCTGCCCCTTCTTTGTTGCAAACTCTGAGACTGATACAACTCATGTCTAGATTATCCCTCCCCCTCTTCCCCAAAAAAAGAAAAGAAAAAAAGAAAACCTGCTCTATTATACTGCTTTCGTGAAGCTGTTTTCTAGTGCCAGTCTTTTGGGAGGGAAGGGAAGTTTTTTTTAAGTCCAATGGAAAAAATGCCTGACCAGATTGAAGAGTAGTACTTGTTGTTTTACAGTAAACAAGGAGTTCAAGGGATCATGTCTAACTTTAACTTCTCAAAAACCTAGCATGCCTACTTCAACGCCAGGTTCTTTGTAAAATAAGCTTCGTGCTTTCCCCAGTGCTTCCTAGAATGACTATACTATAATTTGGATAATATCTGTCAGCTGTCACAAATGTTTTTAGAAGAATTTTTTTATAAGAAGACAACAAACAGTAGGTAGACTTGTTTCTTGCTAGCATTAATTATCATAATAAGTGACTTTGGAAGCAAAACTCCAACATTTGTTTGAGAACATTCTGCATTTGAATTCTTTTACATCCTTAACAAAGGAACAAATGTGCAACAATTCTAATCAGACAGATCACATTCTAACAGCCTGTCTGATTTCTCTGGCAAATGTCCTAGCAAAAATATCTTAGAGCAGGAGCAGTCCCCAACCTTTTTGGCTTTATGAACTGGCAGTGTCGACAGGGGGGAGGGGCTGGTTTCATGTGTACAACCTAATCCTGCACATACGCAAATAAAGTTTCGAATGGTTGCCTGCTGCTTGTGCAGACTGATGCCTGATGGGCTGCTGACCAGTCCCGGTCCGAGGCTGGGAGTTGGGGATACCCCTGTCTTAAAGGATTCAGCTCTAGCTTGAAGGTTATCTGGTCTGGAATGATTGATTGATTGATTGTGTGCCATCAGATCACTTTTGACTCCTAGTGACCTGGTATAGATTTTCTCCATGATGTTCTATGTATATCTAAGCAGTTCTTTCAGGTCTTTCAGTGGTGTATCCATTGACATTGTAACGGAGTTCATCCACCTTACTGCTGGCCATCCTCTACTTGTTTTCTTCTACTTTTTCCAGCACTAGAGGCTTTTTCAGAGATTCGGTTCTACACAGAATGTATCCAAAGTAGTATAATTTGATACTCAGAGAGGATTCTGAGAGTCTCGAGAGAGGACTCTGGATTTGTTCAATTATTCATTGTTTTGTTTTCTTGGCTGTCCACTCCATTCTTCAGAGTGTTTTCTAACAACAAAGTTCAAAGCCATCAATATTCTTCCTGTCCTGCTTCTTCCAAGCCCAACTTTCACTTCCACAGAGTGTCACAGGGAATATAATGGCTTGCGTGTTTCTGATCTTTGTAGATCTTTATAGGTCATAGACACACCTTGTCATTTGAATCTTTTCCAAGGCATTCATGAATGCTTTACCAAGTGCTGGTCTGTGGCATATCTCTTGACTGCTTGTTCCTTTACTGCTGATAGTTGATCCTAAAAGGCAGATGATATCTACCACTTTAATATCTGGTTGTTATACCTGTTGTTGGAATTACAGTTAATCACAAACTAAACTTATGCTGGGATTGTGACAAGTCTGCAAAAAAAGCATATACAATTGTAGGCTTCATCAATAGACTTACAATTACCACACAACAATATACAGAGTTGGACCCAGAACAGAGTTTTGCTCCTCTTTATGATGCTGATATACTTTTCTTTTTGGGGGGGGGCCACCAGAGGGCATTTTCACTATATCATTAAAAAATGTAAAAATTATCTTAACTTTGAAAACACATTCTTAGAAGTATAGTGTGTAGAATTCATTGATGCTTACTTCTAAGTAAATCTGCTAAGATGATTTCTGAAAGACTGATTAATTTGTCCAGCCTACCTCATCATTTTTCATCTTACAAAATAGAAAAGGGCCCAGATTATCTTTGTTTAAAGTAAGGCTAATTGGGAAAGCCAAATGAAGAAAAAAATATGCCTTTAAATTATAATGCCAGAGAAAATGATTGAGAATACCTTAGACCACAAAAATAAATAAATCATTCAGCGCCAGAAGTAAAATCAGACTACTCGCTAGAAACATTAATAATGAAGTTAGACACAAGGTGAAAGCAAGAATCATTAGAGAAGATGCTGATGCTTGGAAGTATCAGATGCCATTAAAAGAGATCAACAGAAGACAAGGTAGCTAAACGTTATCACTGATGATACAACCAATTTGGATTACTGCAATACCTTTTACATGGGACTGTCCTTGAAGAGTATTCAGAGGCTACAACTCTGTACTGCAACATGCAGCAATTTGGGCAGTTAGCATAGGTGGTACTTTTGCTCCATGAGCTGCATTGGCTATGCAATTCAAGGCACTGGTGCTTGCTTTTAAAACTCTTCATGGTTATGGATTATTCAGGGAATAATAATCCCCAATAGCATCTATCTGTCCTGTTAGATCCGGCAAGTGAGGTATGCTCTAGGACCTCTCCACTAAGGAATACCATCTAGCAACACCCTGGAGGAGAGCCTTTTGTGCCATGGCGCCTCTCTTTTGGAATGTCAATCTCCCTCTCTCTCTGATTAGATTTTTCCCCAACCCTGATGGCCTTTTGCAAGGCACTAAAAACTTGCTTTGCCATCAAGCCTGGGGTCCTGGTAGTGTGGTTAAGCTCACTTTTTTGGTTATATTGACTGGGAAGTATTTGATTATGCTGTGTTATGTTATTTGTGTTTTTAATTATTGGTTGTGTTTCTGTTTTGTTTCTGGTAGCTGCCTGGAGTCATGTACATTATGTGAGATGGGTGGCCATATAAATTAATTAAAAAAGCAGAATCTCTTCAAGAATTCTAGAGAAACAGTCTTGTCAAAAGAGAGAGAGAGATGCTACATGTAGTTATACCAGCAGCCAAAATGGGGAGAAGGTAAAGATTTCTACTCCTGTGCTTCCTGAAAAAAAGTATAGATGTCCCACCTAATTGCTTCAGGCAAAAACTGCATGTGCACTGAATGTTGTGCAGCTGTAGTCTGAAGTAGCGTGGCTTTGAGAAGCAGCACCTGGGAAAATGAACAGAGTTGAAGCCCTACCACATGTTAAGGACAGTGATTGATGGTTGTTTTTCCCACCAGCAGTTGCCACTGGGTGGGAACGGAAATGCAATCGGGGCAACTACCCAAGGACCCGCTTTTAAGTTGTTTAGTATTAAAACTGTAATGTCTATATTAGTCACCAACCTCATTGATGAGGCAGAATAATTCTTGGTCTCTGGGGCAGCACAAATTATTGCCAGCATACTTTTCTGCTGACTGAAGGATTGTGGGAATGTATGTTGACATGGCCACGAGGAGCAGTTCACAGTCCAAATATAAGATCAATGTAAGGATTAAGGGAACCTGCATTACAATGGAAAGAGATGAGACATTGTGAAAACTAAACAATTTTTATCTCCCAATTAAAAAGATTCAACTGGATTTCAGAACAAGCTGTTACGACAGCCTGGGAAAGATGAAGGGTGAACATGGATTTTAGCATCAGAGAAGATAGATCAAGAAGAAACCCCAGAAATGTCAATTGAAAATTAAATACTTAAAAACAATGTAAGAAATTATAGGAACGTTTGCATATTAAATGTGGTCTAGTATGTGCAAATAATTTCTGAGGTGCAAGAGATGTACAACAATCAAATTGGAATGTCAGTAGAGATTTTCAATCATCTAGGTCATGGTTGTCCCAAAGGTGCTTTTTCAAAAGGCAACAGGACTTTGTTTTTCCTTGAAGACATTTTGCTTCTCATCCACAAGAAGCTAAGAACTTAAGAAGCTTCTTAGACAAGAAGCAAAATGCCTTCAAGGGAAAACAAAGTCCAGTTGCCTTTTGAAAATGCACCTTTGGGACAGTCAAATTCGAAATCTCCAGCTGCAAATAAAATTGGACTGTTTAAAGCTGTAGGAGAGAAGAAAGCTAGCACAATACTATGTGTCCTAGGTGTGGGAATATATCAGTATATATTGCTATAATAAGGGGATGAAAAGAATATGCCAATTACCAAATTGTAAGTGTTATTTAAGCTATAGGAAAAAAGAATAGAGCTATGTGTGTGGAAATAAAAACCAAAGAAACAGATGGGGTGAAGGGGCACACAAACAGAATGAACACCAAGAGAATTCAAGAAAGAAGCTTACAATTGTTTTACTGATTTCAGTAAGGGATGTTATCATGCTGGAATATGGACGATATTAAAAATGGATTTGCCAGAACAGCTAATTTCTCCTCTGAGAAATATTTACAGTGAACAAAAAAATACTGCGGTAACTGGAAAATCTGTGGTTCAGAACAGAAGGGAGTGAGAGAAGATGTATGTTATCCCATATCTTTAATATATGCAGCAAATATATTTTAAGTACAACAATGCTGAAGAGTTAACAGCTGGAATCAGAATTGAAGATTAAAACATGATTTATATATTCAATGAAAAAACTTTGTTAACGTGAAATATTAAGGGAACAAAGGTAATATTAGACAACATGCTTAGCAAACTCGCAGTTGAAGAAGTGATAGTTTTATTTTCTTGAGCCCAACAGCAGATACAGATGGACAGTTTGCTGCAAAAAAAAAAAGAGATGGTGTTAATCCTAGAGAGGAACACATTGAAAATTTAGACAAGATAATGAAATGTAAAGATAATTCTGTGACAACAAAGAATGGAATAGTTAAAACAATGTTTTTCCCAGTTGTATTTAAAAAATTACACACTGAGAAAGAAGCAAACTAAAATAAATGGGTTCACATTTGCATTCGGACATGATTACCAAAAGTACCATGGACTGGAAGAAAAATCAATTAGTCTTGTAAAAACAAAGGCCGTCTGTTCCCTCGAGATGAGGATCAGCAAGCAATGTGTTATGAGTGGATGATGCACAATAAAAAGCAACAGTGCTTGACAGAGTTCATGAAAATGCAGGAAAGAGAAGACATAATGTAAGGGGAATGCCCTGGATCAAGAAGATAACTGGAACTTCCTTGAAAGAGTTATGGAATATCAAGATCAAGATGGAAGACTTTTTTCTACTAGTAGTAATTTTAAATTGTTAAATTACTACTAATAGTAATTTTAAACAGTTAATAACATTACCTATCTTGCGTACAAATACCAAGCAAATGTAGCAGACCATTTGTAAAATAAGTAAGTAAAATACATAAAATTAAAGTGATTTTACTTGTAAGGGTACCTCAAGTAATGACGAGGTATAATAAGATTTTATTCTTATTTGGCAGGATCAATTTTTAAGTAGCTAGGAGGCCACTTTATGTGATATCCTTGCTTATCAATGGAGACCGATTGGAACAAGTGGCCAGTTTTAAGTTTCTGGGTGTTATCATAAAAGAGGACCTGTCCTGGGGCACTCACATTGCAGCATTGGTCAAAAGGGCCCAGCAGAGATTATACTACCTAAGGCTTCTCAGGAAACAATAACTGAATGAAAAACTGCTGGTGACCTTTTACCACTGCACCATAGAGAGTATTTTAACTTACTGCACCTGTGTATGGTTTGCCAATTGCAGAGTGGCAGATAGGACAGCGCTCCAGAGGGTTAACGTCATTGCCCAGAGGATCATTGGTTGCCCCCTCCCCTCTGTGGAAGAGCTTTATAGCTCCCGCTGCCTTAAGAAAGTTCAAAACATTCTTAAAGATGTTTTTACCCTTTTTTTGAACTATTACCATCTGGCAGATGGTACAGGATAATAAAAACAAGGACAAATAGGCTGAAAAACAGC
>JANHFL010004028.1:84819-100490 GCA_032468155.1 Oxyrhabdium leporinum | reverse complement strand
GCCGGAGGAGGAGGAGGAGGAGGAGAACATCAATAACTTGTACTATGCTGAGGACATTATCCTGATAGCTGAAAATGCAAACGATCTTCAAGTTCTAGTATTAAAGATCAAAGAGCACAGTGAAAAAATATGGGACTCAAATAAAATATAAGGAAGACCAAACTAATAACAGGTAGAACCACCAGCCTTAGAATTTGACAATGAAGATATTGAAGTGAAAGAGAGCTTCATTTAGAATCAACCACCGAGAATAAAGGAATTCTTGCAATCAAGAAATACGCCACAGGATGAGCATTTGATAGAGCAACCACGAAGGCCTTGAAAAAGATATTCAAATGCCACAGTGTGTCAATTCTACCAAGAACAGAATTGTGCAAGGCACGGTATTCCTTGTAACACTCTATGGAAGCAAGGGATGGGCTTTCAGATGCAGGAATGGAAGGATACTGACACCTCTGAACTTTGCTGTTGGGGAAGACTCCTAAGAACACCATGGATAGTCAAGAAAACAAGGAGTTATGGAGAAAATCTGGCTTTTTCTAGAGCTCCTTTTGAATAACTAGACTCCATGACAAGACAAGGAAGTTTCATGGAGTTCATTTGTAGAAAGACTGCATTTGTGGAGCACCAGCCGTTGAACATATTGGATATATTCTTTTAGACTTCAAACTGTACTCCTCAGAAAGAACTGCTTGCTTAGATTCTTACTTAAAAACTAAAAGATCCTGGAACACTTGGGAGAAACTGTGTTTACTTTTTGCAGGGAAGAAACCTACACATCACTACTAGCAAGACTGCATTCTTTTATTTCGAAGGCCATTTTGAAGAGGACAGAATATTTAGATCAGCTTGAATTAATCATAAGGGTAATGATTTAACTACAACCTGTCCTATTGTTTTCTTTGCATCCATTTGTATGTTTGTGTTAGTTTCATATTTTGATATGATCAAATGACTAAATCAATAAAGTTTCTATTCTATTCTAACTATAAATGATAATAGCAAGATGTAACAGAGACTCAGCTTTTGTTATCTCAGGGTTCTAGTCTATTAAAACACAAGAGCCCCAAAGAGGGGAATTGTTTCATTTCTTTGATGAGGAAAAAAGGAGATAATCAAAAGATCGGATTATAGAGGCAAAGGCAAAAATGAAAGAGGTTATACTGTTGGATTAAGTGGAAAGGGAAATTAAAAAAAAATCAAAGGAGCTTGCCTGATGTACAAAATGAAAAAGTACTTCAAACTTAGTAGAGAATCAGGGTCCCTATATCTCCAGGAAAAAAGGAGTCCTTGCCTTACAACCATTTGTTTAGTGACCAAATTACAACAGCACCAGAAAGTGATTTATAACCAGTACCTAACAATTACAACTGTGGCAGCAATCCCGGTGACAGATCAAAATCCTCCCAGCTGGTTTCCAAATAGCGAAGTCAACATGGGAAGCTGGACTCGCTTCACAGCTGCATGATTCAGTTAACAAGCATGGCAAATAAAGTTGTAAAACCGGGCATCCCTCAATGAACAACCACCTTACTTAGCAATGGAAATTCTAGTCCCAATTGTACTGGTAAATCAAGGATTATCTTTATGCAGGCAAACAAGAAGTTATCTGGATACTCCTGGCTGTTTTGCAAGCTTAATCTGATTTCCAAGGATTAAAGCCCAGAAGGTGCAGGATGGGTTGTATAACACATTATCTTCATGAAAGGAAATAAATATGTAATGCATAGCAATTGATGTAAATCCGAAGTCTGGAACCTGTGGAACTCCATGCCTTCTCACACTCACCGTTCCCATGAATTACGGCCATTAGTGAGGAAAAATGGGGCTATAATCTAGCAAAAGAGAATCATAGATTCTCCACATTGGTGGTAAATTTAGTTATTGTTTATTTATTAAATTTATATACCATTTCATAAATAATTAAATTTCTGGCAATTCTGGTCATTTGTCAGTCAGTGATGGCCATCAAGAGCCTGTTAATGATAGTGTGATGACCCAGGGCACGGTACAAAGAATCACACAAACAGCTGGCAGTTCAAACCGCCCCTTTATTGCTCCAAAGTTCCCCAAATGCTCCCACGTTTCTGGCGAGTCCTGAGCAGAATGATAACAAAACCCTCAAGCAGCTTCTGGCTGTGCAGCAATAAATCCAAGGTATTTGGCAAAACAAGGGCAAATCAAGGAGTTCAAGGAACAAAAGATCCAGGTAATTAGTCCATAATGCCCACAGGAATGCAAGGATACTTTGCCAGTTCAAACATCGGCATGCACACTTCAGCATTTGTTCCCGACAAATGTCCCTTCCCACAGCGTCTCCTTAAATCTCATTCCCCTGGTTTGCCTTGTGAAGATGGGCGGGTCACTCTCCTCGCAGATGTAGATTGCTCCATCTGTGCTGATCACACCTCCTCTCCACTCGCTGAGCCCTTGGATCAGGAGGGGGTGGTCCTAGCTCCTCGCCTGAGCTCTGTCCCTCATGTTCCTCCTGCCTCTGTTCCTCCCTGCCTGCAAGGCTTACTACTTCAGAAAAACATTGCCTGGACTGACTCTGCCCTTTCCCCATTTCCTCCAAGGCCAACGGAGCTGCCCTCTCCATGTCTGGCATTTCTTGTTCCAACTCCTCTTCCACCACAGATTCAGACTCCGACGGGGGCATGACATATAGAAAGAAACAATACAAGACTATAATTGTGCATACTAAAAATCTGCCTGCATTATATAATTTGAAAACTATGAAAACTATGATTTCATGAAGCTCAAGCAGCAGTGAAACAGAGACTATAGTGCAGTGGTGGGCTGCAACCGGTTTAACAACTGGTTCTTTGCACGGGCGCGCAGCATTCAAAAAACACCAATTTGAACCTCTGCAGCTTACCTTCTAGGGCAGCCCCGGTAAGTAAAACAGCTGAGGTGCGGAAATCCACTGTGCCGCACGAATCAGCTGAGCTGAAAAACATGGAAATATAGGACAGGATAGGGCAGAGGTGGGTGGGTGGGGGCAGCTGATTGTCGGAAATACCGGTTTACTAGAATCGGTCTGAACCGGCATCAGCCCACTATCGCTATAGTGTAGAAAGACTTTTTCTCACATGCGTTTGATATTTTGTAAAAAAACACATTGTTCTTCCTGACTATTTTCACAGATGATGATTTATTCCCATCGCCTACGTTCTGTTCTCTCTAAAGGGCAGATTTCTGTCAGAGTTTTGTAAGTGATATTCCAAACTAATCAGATTTCTTTTTTAAAAAATGTGTTATTCAGAATAAGAAGATAATCCATCTGCTGACCCAAGCTAAGTTATCTCTCTTCCACCCCGAGCTCTGTAACTTAAATAAAAAAAATAAAACAAGAAACCATAATCATAATACAATACATCCTTATACAGCATGAAATATTTGGTCAAATTAAGTATTTGATTTATTTGCAAGAAGTTTTTATATTCATCTAAATGAGATGAGACAGGGTGTTAAAAGATTAGCTGGAGGGGAGAGAAAGGAGGCACATGGATCAAATTCAGATTTCAGTGAAAATATCTGTATTCCTTAGGCCCAAATTAAAAGCTGCTGTTAAAATCTGGGAGGGGGGGGGGAAAGGTCAATATTTTCAGGGATACTGGTAGTCCTCAATTTACAGCTGTTCATTTAGTGACCACTCAAAGTTACAATAGCACTGAAAAAAAGAGACCTATGACTGTTTTTCACACTTACAACCATTGCAGCATCTCCATGGTCACCTGATCAGAATTCAAACTCTTGGCAACTGACTCGTATTTATGACAGTTGCAGTGTCCCGGGGTCATGTGATCCCCTTTTGCAACCTTCTGATATACGCAAAGTCAACGGGGAAGCCAGATTCACTGAACAACCATGTTATAAGTTAACAACTGCAGTGATTCACTTAATGATTGTGGCAAGAAAGGTGTAAAATGGGGCAAAATTCATTTAACAAAATTCACTTAACAACAGAAATTTTGGAAAAGTTGAGCACTATATTTGAAGGTATATCTTCAGGAGTTCACTCTAGGAGCAATATATTTAAATTTTAACATTGTTTGAATGGCAGTTCATATTCCCTAATGTAATCCTTCAATATTCATATATTCTTAGTTCAAAAATATAACAATATTATACTGCTTTTTGAAGTTAAAGGCCCTATCTTAAAACAGCATGATTTTTAGAACACAGGTATATTGCACGTTCAAAAATAAATACCTCACAGTCAGCTGGCTATCGTCTGATGCAGTATCCAAAAATAATTCATTTCTAAGGTTTAGGATTTCCAAAAGAATACAGGTGGACAGGAAATATTTTCTTATTTAAAGTAGACTGGAAACCAGACTTCTTACATATTTAATAATGTAGCATAAAAATGGATATAGCCGATATGCCAAGTAATTTCCATTTGTTCTTCTTTAGTAAAAACACCAATATGCCTTCCACATAAATTATCAGCAACTAAAAAGCATGGTATCCCTGTTTTTGATATGAGAAAGCATTTTATCCCTTCATTAGATAGCAAAACATGGATGGAGCTCCATACAATATAAAATAAGGTACAATACAGCAAAACATATAGCCCCATACAATCTAGAATAATGATCCTGCGTGATGTGGAAGTTGCCAAAAGTTATAGAAGTGTGAAGAAAATTAGCAACAAAATATAGCTGTGGAAACTTGGGGTAGTATACTTTAAAATGAGACTTTATATATACATTGGAGTTAGGTTCAGATATATAATCTGAACATAGCTACTTGAAATGCAAGCATATAAGATTTGAAGTGCTAAGCGGACCATATAATTCACTTTGCTGTTGTACCAAATTTCTGCTTATTTTTGTCAACCATTTAGTGTGGGGGGGGGGGGAATAGATGTTGGAGGCATTCCATTGGAATTGTGGAAGTGAGTAGTAAAGCTGAAATTTTGGAGCTGGCGTAATAAGGTAATTTTTAAAAGCTGGCGTAGAGTATTTCTAGAAGAGGAGGGAGATTATATGATATTCTTTGGAAATATGGTCAGGAAGACATTTTAGTGCAGCTCCAAAATACACTATTCATTTCATCTGCAATTAATTCCCAATACAATCTTAAACCTAACTTGGATTTCCTCATTTTATCTTTAACATCTGCTTGCAAGTCTGATGCTTAAAGACAGTACCATTAGCCAGTTATTACTTATTCTAAAGTAGCCAGTAACTCAAACTAGAGATCACAAGGCAAACAGCTTCACTCTTTCTCCTTCAAATATGTCAATCTTTACATTCACTGTTTTCCCGTTTCCAACTTGTCATGAAATAAAAGCCATTCTCTTTTCACAGAAACAAAAGAAGCAAAAATATTCTAATTTTCCCTTGCAGATATACCACCCAGGCATTTGTCAATAAAGTATCAGTCTGCATTTGTCTGATGGTTTGCAAAAGCATTTCTTCTACCGTACTAAGCTGACCAGACTGCAAGAGAAAGTTTTAAAGTCAATACCAAATGCTGAAAAGCTTCAAAGGTCTTTCTTCCACCAGATCAATAAGATCTCCTAAATACTTTAGAGCAAGTCTAGAACTATGACATCAACCTTACAAAGATCAAAATTTATTTTAATACTCGAGTGAGTAAATGAATGAAACATAAGCTAGGAGTTGGGGACTGGGATGATATGGAAGACAATCTCCATTCAAAAATCTATAAGCATAGGAGAGGCATTCTGGCATGACTGCTCTATCAAAACCTGAAATGAGAGAGAAAACAAGTAACTGCTTTTTTAAAAAAAAGTAATCAGGATACTACTGGTTTGCTGTCTGTAGTATGTAGTAGCCAAGAGTACATACAATGGCAGAAGCATGGTAAAATTGTCACATGATGTGGCTAATAAATAAGTACTTCAAAGAAATGATGTTATATAGAATAATCTCCATTCAGAAGTTTCTAAAGTATTTAAACCTGTGAATCATGTCCAACAATGATGGACATTGTCTTGAAATGTTCTCAGAAAGGTAGTTGCAAAGTAAATGTGCAAATATACAAAACTGTTTTTACTTTTCTAATATTGTTTATTTCATTTCCTTTATAAATCAAATGTATACAGCTGCCCATCTTATGTAATGTGGGAATTGTACAATAGTCAACTTAAAAAGAAAAGAATATGAAAACAGATATTTAAAAACAGAAAATCAGAGATAATGAAGATAATTAAATCTAAATTCATACAGTGGTGCTTTGGTACACAACTGCTTTGAAACACATCGAATTTTGTACTCAATGTATTTTGATGAGAAAATTTTGTCCTGGTACTCAACGCACAAGCTAGAACTTGGCTGCCTTGTGACTTATCACATTACTCCTTATGGGAAAAATTTGTTTGGTACTCATTGTTTTTGGTACTCATTGCAGCTCCCAGAACCAATTAACAATGCATACCAAGGTACCACTGTATACGTAAGCCCAAAGCAGAGAGAGACATCAACTTCGATAGTAGAGCCATCTGCACAAGTTTTCAGTTCCTGGCACATCCACATCTGATGGCATAACCAAGTCACGAGAGACCTCCAGGACATTGAAAAAAAGTGAAACTAAGCTAATATCTGGAGGGAGACTATTCCATAAGGGGGGGCACCACAGCAGAGAAGGTCTGTTACCTGGGAAATGTAGGACCTGGAGCTCTTATTCCCAGCATGTCCTCTCTGCCAGATTTAATGGTCAGCGTCGATATAATCAGGGAGAGGTGGTCCTTCAGATAACTCAGTAATACTGTATTGTTCAGAGTTTATAGATATTGGTACGAGTTCAAATTATTTGGAATTTTACCTGAAAAGTATCAAAGGTCATGAGAAGTAATAAAAATTACCATGAACAATAACTACTTTGCAAACATTTACACCAAGTCGTTTGCATTTTCTTTTTCTCTAATATAAATACAACAGCACAGCCCAATCCTCAATGGCCAACATACATTTTCAGAAAGAATGGTGTTTGGCTTTGTAACCGATGCAGCAGGCATCAGGAGTACTGAATTAAGAGACATCCCTTTATGATGGCATTGCTGGGAATAATTATGACCACTTTACAAATGCAAACAATTTGTAGAATATCATGTATTGCTTGTAGCAAACACTTTCACTAATAACAAATGGTAAGATGCCAACAGAAATGAAGCCAAAATGGGACTACTGAGAAACAGGAGAGAAATCTTAATATACAGTGCTTTGAAAATATCCAGCCCTTACATGGATACAAATAAACATGGATTAAATATGCTCGTTATTGAAAGGATGTTGTTCTGGGGGTAAAAATGGAATGTCTGGTTTTTGCTCCTTAGAGACTAGATTGTGAGGATATGCAATATTTTGCTTTGGCTCCTAACTATATTAGTGTATTCTAAAGAATCCAAATTTAATATCCTGTTTCTTACTGTTTTTTTCCTCAGAATAAGAGGAGGAGGAATGATGACTATGTCCTCTTTTATTGAATATATTTGGCATGTTCATATCAGCCTTGGTCCTCTTATCCTGTGGCACATACTGTCATACAGATATCCTTATTGCCACTCTGAGGCTGGAACATCTGTCCATTGAAGTGGAAATATCTATTCTCCAGCCAGCACTCCTACTTCCTTTTGCAGGGAGAAAAATTTCTGAACAGCTGACTTGGGCAGGGGTGGAAAAACTGCTCCTTTGATCTTGCCAGTAAAAAAAAAGGAGGGGGAATAGTAAAAAAAATTCCTAGCAGTCAGGAAAAAAATGGGAATTCCCAACCATAGAAAAATGCCCCAGCCTAATGTTCAAGAAAAACATATGCAAGAACAGAATGTTTTCAAATCTCGTCTTGAGCGGGAACAGGAGCTGAGCTGATAATTAGTTAAACCCAGTTCTCAAAAGAGCATTGGGACAAAGAACAATGATGCCAAATTCAAATTGGTGTAGCTTCTGCATGTGGTAAAAACTGCTTCTTAGTAATTAAACAAATACTAAAGACTACATACATTTTTGACTATTCTATTGAAATTATAGAATTCAAATGGTAAAATTGGATTAATTGGATTACTGCTAAAAGCTGTAAAGTTAGTCCTTGACTGAGATAATGACTATTTGAAATTAGACAAGGCTCTGGCCCGCAACAGCTTTCCACTGCTGTTAGGCTCTCAGCGCCTCCTCCATTCTCTGAAGCATCCTCACACAATCATTTAATGACCACTGCTGGGAAAGTTGGAATTGCGGTCACTGAGTGAAGTGATCACGTGGGCATCTGGCTTCTACACTGCATATATTGATAAATAAATAAACATCAAAAAAAATACCACATCTGTATATCTACACATACATTTTAAAAAATCCTATGCTAAGATTTAAAATTATGACTATTTAAGGTTGTACACTAAAATACATGGATAGTTACTTCTGTTATACAAATATATGGGTAAAGTAAAAATGCATATCAAAGTGAATTTGCTTACTAATTAATTTCAGTATGGGCAAAGAAAATTATTTCCAGAAAAAAATCATTGTAGAATTGTAGCTTATAGAAATTACTTAGGCTGCAAAATCAGTCTATTCTGTTATCTGGATTATTTATCCAATTATGTTTTAATTATTGTACCTATGTGTGTTCAGGAAATAATGTGCTTTAAAAATTAAATTTACATTTTAAATAATAAACTTTAATTTTATTAAATGAAATCATAACGCAATCAACATCAGCATAACATAACCAATTAACAAAACCCAACTTCAAACTGAATTCACTTAGGTGTTAGAAATTTTGAAGGTATATACCCTAATATTTTTGGTGCACTCCTAAAAATGCACCAGCTGGTTCCTCAGATGTTAACATTTCAAAGTAGTACAAGTAATCCTTGACTTATGACCACAATTGAGCCCAAAATTTTCATCGCTAAGTAAGGCAGTTGTTAAGTGAATTGCACATCATTTTACTTTTTCCCCACAATTTTTATGAATCACTACAGTTTTTAAGTAAATAATGCGGCTGTTAAGTGTATCTGGCTTCCCCCATTGATCTTGCTTGTCGGAAACCGGCTGGGAAGGTTACAAATAATGCTCACATGATCCCCGGGGTAGTGCAATTATCAATAGATACTTGCCAATTGCCAAGAGCACAAATTTTGATCATGTGACCATGGGAATGCTGCAACGATCATAAGCGTGGAAACCCATCATGTCACTTTTTTCAGTACTGTTGCAACTTTGAATGGTCACTAAAGACATGGTTGTAAGTCGAGAACTACCTATACCTCAGTCAGCCAAAACAGTAGCTTTGTTCTGTAAAAATTCTGGCTTGCTTAGGATCACAGAAAGAATCTGGCATTGGAGGTAGCCTTTATTGAAACTGTTTATCCTAAGTCACCAAGTGAGTTTTCTGGCTGAGGCTCGGCTACAACCTAGGTCTCCCTTGTGTGAGTTTCAAACCTTAATCATCACAACGCATTGCTGTAACTATTCCAAGTACTGTATTTTCAATACGCCGGGGCCTCAATTTTAACAATACATATACATTCCATTAATTTTGTTTCAGTATGCTTTGGAGCCAGATGCTAAAAATAGATAAAATATTTTATCTTATAAGTGGTGCTGATAACTATGGATCAAAAAGCCAGGTAGGGTAGATAGAAAAGAAAAACGAAGAGGAACAGAAGGAGGCAACAGCAAACTACTTCTCTGCGAAGGAATGTCCATGATGTCACAGGAGGTAAACAGAAATCAAATCAAACTATTAAAAGTGCAGCTGCTATTATATGTGGACATTTGCAGTCATCCAGGTCATAGTTGTCTCAAAGGTGCTTTTTAAAAAGGCAACTGCTTTGTTTTTTTCTTGAGGAAGAAGATGACATTCTGTTTCTTATCCAAGAAGCTTCATCGGCTCTGGCCAGAACTAATGAAGCTTTTTGGATAAGAAGCGAAATGTCTTCTTTTTCCTCCACAAAAAAAACCTGTCCAGTTGCTTTTGAAAAAGCACCTTTGAGACAGCTGCTACTATCATTGTTATGAATCTGTATGAAGTCACACTTTCCACCTGCTCATCGAGCAGGAGCCATGAGTCCACGGGGAGCCTCAATTGTGCACCAGCTCACTTCTGGTCAAAGTGCAATCCTATCCAGAGTCAAAGATAACCTATCACCAGACCTCCAAACCCAAACTACTTCATCTTGCAAGGGTTAAGCCAAAGTCTGTTCATCCCCGTACAGACCTTTACAGGCCGCAGAACAACACCACAACTTGCCAGGCTGGGGCAGAGATGTAGAACTGGATATCATCAGTATACTGATGACCACTATGCATAAGTTGTGACCACGGATGACTTTACCCATTGGCTTCATACAGATGTTAGAGGAGAGGCAAAACACTCGAGTCCTGAGGCATCCCACATTGCAGGGATCTAGGATCCACTCTGATTAGAACCAATCATGAGAAAGGAAAACCACCACAAAATAGAGTATGATCCCCTGTGTGAGTCAGGCCATGAATAATTTGAACCAAGTCCATGGCTGCCATAGCGGCCATGAATTCCTGTGATACTCAGACCCTGAACCCAAAGATGGCAGGTTAAAATCCCCCAGAACACTAAGCCTAGGAAACTCCACTGGCATCTCAGACATGGAGTGCAACAGCACAGGCAGGGATGAGGCTACACTGCAGGGAGAAAGGTAAGTGAGCACCAATATCACTGATTCCTATGACCCAGCTTAACAAAAAGGGTCTCACACCTGGAAATATCTGGGGCAGGGCCCCTGGAGGCTACCAGAGATTCACAAATGACACCCTTACCCCTTTGGTGGCTGATGCCACACTCAAAATCTGGGAGGACACATTTGAAAGTGGGGAAATACCTGCTCACCCCCATCCATCCACCCAACCAGTTGTTAATAAAGCAAGCCAAGTCAGTTCTTTCATCCACAATCAAGTCGGATTGTGAGAAATACGACATAAACAGGGATCAGTAACAGCAAGAAGTGTTCTTCATGGACCCAGGTAAAGTAAGAAGCGCCTGAGAAGTAGCGTTGGCTAGAGAGGACACCTACAGAATCCATAGGATCAAAAGACAGGACCAAGAAGAAAGTGTACCAATTAGACCCTATTGTTTTCTGACTCTTCTATGTAGACAAGAATGTTCAACATTTCTATTTATGGATCTACCCATCGTGTGAGCGCTCCAGTTAAGTTCCAGTCCCTGATGACTTTACCCAAACAATGTCTGTTTCTCATCATAACATGTATGTTAAGCATCTATGTCTACAGGAGGAAAGCCTTTGCATATCCTGCTTTATGTGTGATGACTTCCATCAGCTGGGTTCTGGCTCATGGGAAGGCAATACAGCTTTTTCACCCTTTCTAATAGTGAATTTCTCCAGGGGAACTACTGTCAGTAGAACAATGTCCATAGAGGCTATTACTTGTGTATTTACTTTGGTGGTTGGAATGAAATACAATTACAAAATTAAAATAGTGTTAATAAATGAAAATCCAATCTTATTTAATCTTTGCATCATACAATTGCAATTCAGCAATACGTAAATGGAGGTATGTGTATAACATGCCAGCAACACAGCAGACACATGTATTGATGATAATTCTATGCCGTGCAGATTAATGAGCAAATTGAAGAACTGTGTAGGTATAACCTAACACAACATGTTAATTTTAATAATGGATTTAATTCATGACTGCTCATCATATCTTTACATATGCACACATAACAGAGAGAGAGAAAAAAGATGGGGGATTTTTCTAGATGAAAACAGGAGTGCGTGTTCTACATTTGCTTTTAAAAATAAAAATAAAAATAAAAACTTTTTTTTTCATGAAACCTAATCTGTGCTACTAAGCAGATTGACAGAACTAGGTCAAATACTTCTCTAGTGGATCTGGCCAATTTCAGTCAATTGGCTAAAAGTGCACCTGAGATCAGTCTTTTTAAAAAAATATCATTATTGGAATTCAGATCCCAACACACTATTCCTATTAGAGACAGGTAGAGAATAAAGGATGCTATGCCAGTACGTTCTTTTTTAACCTGACAAATCTGATTGTTTCTACATTTTCTATTATTTTAGCACTAGACAATTCTACTTTGTGAATGTATCCCTTAGGTGATACAGCAGACTACCATAGGATGGCAGATAAAATATTAAGGTAGCTAATTAGCCAAGTGTATGATGAAAGCAAACAAAAACAATCCTGTACTTGAGGTAATGCTCAGGCAAAGGCAGCTGTACATCTTTTTAATACTGTTTTATTGATTTGTAGGTAAGGAGCAGGAAAGGTAAATCTTGCAGGAGAATCACACCTGTTCTTCAAGACTTGCCCGCAAAGCAAGTTATTCTTGGCTGCAGAAACAGCGGTGGTGGGGTCTCAAACTTAAAACATTACTTTCAAGCAGCACAATGAAGTAATTGGATTCAAATTGTATTAGATGATTTGCCTAAGCGGTGGAATTCTACAAAGAGTATATCAGAACCTGACAATTGAAATATATATATACTTTTTCCGCTCAAGATCTGTTTTAAATAGACAAAATCAATAATGTTTCACATCTGAAAAAAAGGTATCTAGTATTAATAGATGGCATCTCCTTTGTAATAACCCAGCCATGCACTTACATGCTGTCCCAAGCCCAAATAAATAGGGAGGGTTGCAGTAAGACCTGATAACTTGCTTTGTAAAAGTCTTGCTGAAATTTTTTTATGGAAAGACTCTCAAATTAATTTGATATGGTGGCCAATGTTAGGAACACCCCCGCCCACCCCCAACCAGGGCAGAAGATACTCAACAAGCTACCGAGGAAGAGCAAGGACTTGCAGTGAATAGTCAAGGCATTAATGATGTGCCTGGAGCAAATCCAACAGGAATTCCAGCTGCTGTTGCAGCCAAGAATCTCACTTATCAGGGTTAAGCCCAAAAATGACACACCGAAATCCAATTGAATCTAGTTTGCTTACACCTAATAGACAGACTCTTGCCAGACTAAAGCTGTAACCTTCTAGCCTAACAGATATACACTGGGAGATTCTAGGGTATGTCTACCTTGAACCTTTTCCTCCTCCCCCTGTCCAGTTCAGCACAGCCTCTTGTTTTGGGCCCCTCTCTGGAATGCGCTGCCTTCTCTTTGGAAAGTTGTGAGGCTATTGCCAATATTTCACACCCCTCCTCTTGCTGCACATTCCTTGACAGCATCGCAGCACTGCACAAAGATATATTGGATAGCAATGTGGAATGTCCAAAGAATGATCCAGGGTAAATTGGATATCATCAAATGGGAGATGACCAGATTGAAAATCCTCCTCCTTGATATTAGTGAGCTACACTGGATAAACAATAGTTATTTCCGGTCAGAGGAATTCACTATCTATTAATCAGGCCACGACACCCAGGAAAATGAATGGAGTGGCCTTTATCACAAGCAGGAAACCCACACAAGCAGTCAAAAGTTTTCTCATGGTTAATGACTGCATTATGATCATCCAAATCTGTGCCAAGTCCCTCAAAATCATAGTTGCCTACATCCCAACAACTAATGTGACAGAGTTTGACTTAGAGCAGGGCTGTCAAAGTCCTGGCCCGCAGGCTGGATGCATCATGTGCTGGCCATGCACAGGCCTGGTTTAGCAAAGGGGGCGGGGAATGCAGCCGTGACGATGTGAGTTTGACACCCCTGACTTGGAGGGTTTCTATGCCACTATTGATAAAGGGCCCAAAAAAGACCTCATTTACATACTGGGTGTTTTCAATTCAAAAGTTAGCAGCCAAGTAGAACATCTCTGGCAGCTTTGGACTTGGGGAGAGGAATAATATGGGTAATTATTTAATTCAATTTCAAATCATGAGGACCTGGCACAAACAGCACAAGTATCGCTTTTACTCTTGGACCTCACCAAATAAACTGCATTGTAATCAGATCAACTATGTCATGTGTAGCCATTGCTGGTCCAGTTCAATCCTCAATTTCAAGACATATCCGAGTGCCAATCTGGGTGTAGATTATGAATTGTGATGGCTAAGGTCAGAGTGAAACTATGCAATATCAAAAAGACAGCACCACAAAAGACATTTGATATCACCAAAATCCCTTCCATGTATGCAGCTGAGGTGAACAACAGGTTTGAACTATTGGATACTGCTGAGAAGGTGCCCAACAAACTGTGGCAAGAAATTCAATTGTCCATCGCTGAAACAGCAGTTGAACACATACCGTACAAGAACCCTGAGAAAAACCCTGAGTGGCCCTCAGATTAAACCATCAGAATAGGCAAGCTATGAAAAACAGCCAAAACAGAAGGCAAATGGGAGGAAGCAAGGAGATTAAATGTGGATTTCCAACGATGCTGAGCTTGTCAGCTGGAAAGATGATAGCAGGGGTTTGAGACCCGAGCACCACGCAATGGGGTAAGCTCCCATTCCTGCCCTAGCTCCAGCCCACCTAGCAGTTCGAAAGCAGGCAAATACAAGTATATTCATAGACACCACTTTGATGGGAAGACAACAGCATTCTGTGCATCTTTGGCATATAGCTAAGCTGGCCACATGACCACGGAAAATGTCCTGGGACAACGTTGGCTCCCTCAGCCAAGAAACGGAGATCAGCACCGCTATTTAGAGTCAGATGTGACTGAATAGAGAAAACTTTACCTTTACTACTATTAATATTTTTAAAAAATCCATTCTAAAAATCTAACATCTTGCTACAGTATCAGAACCAAACGACTATATGGATGTATCAGCTCACAGAGACAATGAAGCTGGCAGTCCAGCAGGCAGGACAGAATTAAAATCAAACACCATCACATATGTGTCCTTTTTCAATGGAAGCCCAGAGTGATCTCACAGCTGCTGTTGAAACAGCTGCCACTGTACCCTGAGATAATGTGCAGCTTTCTTTCCTCTGCCTGAATTCATGTAGGATGTGTATGAACCTAACGATGGAAAGAACAGGCCTTGATTTGGACAATTATGCTAATTTTGTGGCACGTTTGACTGCTAATTTCAGGAATTCTGTCAAGTAAATGATAGTCAACTGTGAGACCCATCATAGAGTTTTGGTTGCTGATCAGGAAAAAGTTGGAATGGAAAAGAAAATGTGTGTTTTCAAATCAGTTTGGACTCCCAACATCTAGCAACATTTTAAAAAATGTTTTGCCACTTCCTTTTTTACAGAGCCGAGAAAAAGTGACTAGCCAAAAGTCCCTCAACTGGCTTTGTACCTAAGGCAGGGCTAGAAATCAATCTCTTAGTCTCTAATCTGATGTCTTAACATGTACATCACATTTTTGCCTTGGGAGTGGGAAGAGAGGGTTTTATCAGCTGCAACAGAAAACAAGTATTTAAGTCTCTTCCCTGCCATTTCTAATTCTATGCAGAGGAAGGGGTGGGTGGGAATATAGGTAGTCCTCGATTTACAACATTTCATTTAGTGACCAAAGTTACAATGGCACTGACAAAAGGGACTTATGACCATTTTTCACAGTTACGACCTTTGCAGCATCCCCATGATCATGTGATCAAAATTCAGATGCTTGCCAACCAGTTCATACTTATGACTGTTGCAGCATCCCGGGATCATGCAATCTGGTTTTGCAATTGTCTGACAAACAAAGTCAATGGGCTTTTAAATACTTTGAAAAGGCCCATGTTACACTCAAAATGGCAGCTTTGTCCTGCTTGAAATTCCATGCT
>JANHFL010004028.1:62191-75798 GCA_032468155.1 Oxyrhabdium leporinum | reverse complement strand
GAAGAAATAATTTTGATACTTAAAAACATGTGTGAAACTACAAAGAACAAGAAGGAGATAAAGGGATTGTTTAAAGACAAAGAAATGAGTGTAGAAGCTCCTCAACAATTGGGGGAGGAAAGATGAACAAGATATTCAGAAAATAGATGACAAATTAGAAAAAGCAGGCGGAGAGAAAAAACAAAATAAGATGCAAGAAAACAAAGATAATGGAGAGAAAAGATTGGTAAATAGGAGTCAAAAAGATAATATCTTAAAAGTTTATAATAGAACAGAGAAAAAAAAAGAAAAAGCTCTCCAAAGAAAGAAAAGCCTAGAGAAAAAAAAACAAAAATATCTTCAAAAAAAAGAACGAGTTATGGATGGGTGTTCAAAGGATGCAGCAAAAAGAGATAAAGGACAACTTGAAAGAAATATTTAATGGGTATAAAAATATTACAAAAAAATATGAGTTTCCGAGAGATAGAAAGAAAAAGGTGTTTCAAAAGCTAACAGATGATGGAACTCGAAAAGACTAAGAGATGATGGATCAAAATGTATGTATAAAATGGAAAAGTAGAATGCAAATAGGGAAAACAGTAGCATATATGTATTAATAGATAATAGAATTTACTGTACTTAAAAGTATGCTAAAGATAGAAGGTGAAAGTTTAGGATTAGGTAAATTAATTGTATTACTAATATTAACAGTGTGTTAAAATGTATTGTGAAGTTCAAACTTTTAAGGATTAGAAATGATGGGGAGCTTGAGACATAACCCCGGGATTGACTGAAAATTGTTAATATTTGGTTTGATTAATAGTTTTGGATATTTGGGATATTTAAAATAGGATGGAAAAAGGAGCAATTTTTAAAATATTGAGGATAAGTGAATTAATAAGGGATAATGAATAATGGTGAATGAAATGTTATTTATGGGAAAATGAAATATGGGAAAATGGGAAAGAACTATAAAGAAAAAATGGTATCGCGGAAATTGAAAGATTAAAATGATATATACATATTTGTATTTTTATTGTTAGCATTGCTTAAAAAAAACATTGACCCAGTCAATGCACTGTCCACAAAATATGTGCATTGTGAAAAGAAAATTGTAAATTTGAATTTAAAACAAAAAACATTATGAGGATAACTGATTAGGGACTTGGAGACAAAAACATATGATGAATGGTTGCAGGAATTGGATAAGACTAATCTAGTGAAAAAAAGGACCGGGGCAGTGGTGGAATTCAGCCGGTAGGAAAGATTCTGGCTGGCCCCGCCCCCGCCAGTCCCGCCCCTTTCTGGAGTTCCCCATGTGCCCCATTTTGGCTCCCAGGTATGTGCAGGGAGAGCCACTAGGCCCGAAATGGGGCATGGGGTGTGTGTGGCGTGGTCCCCCCGTGCCCCATTTTGGCTCCCAGGGGGCTTTAGGTCCAAAATGGGGTGCAGGGTGGCCACATCCACCCAGTCACATGACCAATAAGCCATGCCCACCAAGCCACGCCCACAGAACCAGTGGTAAAAAAAATTGAATCCCACCACTGACCAGGGGAGACATGGTAGCAGTGTTCTAATATTTGAGGGGCTGCCACAAAGAAGAGGGAGTCAACCTATTCTCCAAAGCACCCGAAGGCAAGTCAAAAAGTGGATGGAAACTAATCAGAGATCCAACCTAAAACTAAGGAGAAATTTCCTGACAGAATAATCAACCAGTGAAACAGCTTGCCTTCAGAAGTTTTGAGTGCTCCATCACTGGAGGCTTTTAAGAAGAGACTGGATAGCTACCTGTCTGAAATGGTATAGGTTCTCCTGATTGAGCAGAGGGTTGGAATAGAAGACCCTTCCAACTCTGATGTTCTATGTTCTTTGATACAATTTTTCTACTGTTTTATCTAGGTGATTTTAAAAATGAGACTTTACTGGCTGCCGCATTCTTGTGTGTGAGAACATGTTAGTTGCTTTGGGAATGCGTAGATAAATACATGTTTTGGTTTCACTGTTATAATTGAGAAAGAGAAAGTATACAAATTTTCCCTTTTAAAAATAAACAATTTATTAAAAGTTTTACAAAAAACACAAAAACTAATAAGAGAGTAGAAACTGTAAAAAAGAAGAAAACAAGCAAAAGTTCAAAAAGAATAAAAAGAAATAGAAGCTTCCAATTTCCTTTGCAAAAAATGTAATTACAAATTTCAAAATTACGTCTTATTTTATAATAACAAAGCTCACTTTTTTCTATTTCCCAATTTCTTTTCTCTTCAAAATCACAAATCATAAATGCATTTTTTTCTTTTTCATGCAAAAAGTGTATAAGGGGTTTCCAATCAGCCATAAATGTAGAGATTGTCCCCCCACCCCTTAAGCAGAGAAATTAACTTAGCCATCTCCAGAAGTTTCATCATTTCCAGCACCCGTTCCTCCATTGTGGATAGAGTTGAACCTTTCCATTTTGGGCCTTGTTCCAGTTGTCATCCTTAAAAACAGAGTTCCCAGAGAACTTGTACAAATCTCTCTAACTGGAATCTCTGGATTTTTTAGGTATTTTTTGTGCTTTTAAGTTTGTTAACACATAGGAAAAAAGAGATCCTGCAAAATATGAATGGTCTAAATGATATATTAGGGAAGCAACGCTTCCAAATAAGTATTTATTTTTACTTTATTATATTTGCAATGTGCCCTAAATTGGGGTGAGTGTAGATCATCATAATTTTGTTGAAATCTTTCCTAATATAGTACTTGGATGAATTTATTACTAGCAAGTACTTACAAAGTCTAAGTTTACATTATATGAAAAGCAAACTAGCAAAGACAAATTCTTTCTAACCAGTTGTTTTCTAACCTGTTACTTCTTTATTCTAAGATGAAATACTTCTGTAAGGTATTTCTTTTTAAGGAGTGCTTCATATTCAAATGAAAAACTGTGAAAGTAGGGGGTGGGATATTCAGTCCAGCATTTTCCTATTCAAAATACAGGTGCTACCTGGTACTCATTGAAGTTTTCAACAAAAATGTAAAATGAGTCAAATTTTTAAAAAAGAGCGCTTGCGATGTCTGCCCACTGCTGGAATATCTGAGTATTACTGTCCACTTTGTGAACTATTATATTAGCTTGATTTACAGCCTGCGCTCATAATGTCAAGCCAGGTGGTTTTTAATCGATCCGTTGAATATGTCATTCTGTCCTGGTTTGCACATACAACTAAAAATGATGTGAGTTTGTATATGCTAAGCAAAATCAAGCAAGCCAAGATTATAGCATAGCATTAGTGTCTGTTTCAATCAATCAGACTTTATGTCTGTTATTGGCTGGATAACAGATTGGATTTAGGCCAGCAATTTGTAGAAACTCGTCTATTGTAGTTTATCAACCACAGGTTATGGCTTAGCATTGTGTGAGCCTAGCTAATTCTGTCCTATGGTAATTTATTCAGCAAACATGCAGTTGCTTGCCAAATATAGGCATATTGTGTAAGCTCAGCCATTGCATATTTAAAATAGTAATATAAATTTGCATGGTAAAATACATTATCTTTCCACTAATGCATTCCTATTAAAAATAATTTACTGTATGTCATCATGTAAGACATATTTTTGAAACGATCATATTTTTGCTTAGTTTATATTTTGGGGGGTCATGATGTGTTTATGTAATCGGAGATATACAACTTATATTCAGTGATTACAGAAGTACATACTGTAATTTATCTGTACTATCAGCTTATAATACGGCCTGTGTACATTGAGCATTGAATTAAGGATTGCAATCTAAGCACTTTATTAAAGCAAAACAAGTGGAATAACTGTACAAAAGTTATTGATTTGACTTTTCATAAATCTTTACGAAAATGATGGCATGCTGAGAAAACAATAAGGAAGAAAGATGGAGGTCTTTTGATCAACTGCAGGCTGAAAACCAGGCTGAAATGCTATTAAACGTGGGATTATTGTCATCACTGATTTCCAGAACAAGCCTAAGGAAGATGATTTGCACCATCAGATAGCATTAGCATTTTACAGCACTCTCTGAGCAGTTTACAGAGTCAGCATATTGCCCCCCCCCCCCCAACAATCTGGGACCTCATTTTACCCACCTTGGAAAGGTGGAATGCTGAGTCAAACTTGAGCCGATCAGGATCGAACTCCTGGCTGTGGAAAGAGTTAGCCTGCAATTCTGCATTCTAACCATTGTGCTACCATGGCTCCTATTGTGATGTATGGTTAAGTCATGCTTAAACTCATTCACCGTCCTGTTTCCTCCACACTCTGGGCCAGCTCCTGAAAAAGGTTTAGGAATGCATGAAGCATGGAGTTAGAATCTAAAACTATTTAGCTTTACAAGAGCTCTTTCTAGTAACTGATTTACTTATTAGTCTTTCAGCATTGTCCTGAATTTGTGCTTAGATGATTCAGTAATGTCTCCTATAGTCTTGCAGTGTTGACTTGTGGGGTGGTTAAATACATCATTGTACAACATTGGAAGGACAGATCCAGATTGCTGGGTGCAGCAATGAAATTTTGATAGAGGTGATGTATCTTTTTTTTTAAATAAAAGGTGTTAGACAGGGCCGGATGCATCACATGCTGGAAAAAAGTCGCAATATGTCACATGACGCCGCTGTGACGATGCGAGTTTGACACTCTTGCTGTAAGAGAAGTTTCAAACAATCAAATTCTGTAGCCTCCTTTTCTTCTGTCCTTTCTTTCATCTATCTACAGTACATTTCAGCTTGATTCAACATAACCATACAATTTTAGGGCACTAGTAGTGCCACTACCTTCCGGGAGGTTTTTTACGTTCCAGTTTAGCCCACAATCCCAGTATTTCATCATGATAACTCATCGAAGTACTTGCTTGTCCTGACCTGCTTAGCTTCCCAGCTCAGACAGAATTGACCAGGTGCTGCCACCTGCTGTTAATTATTTTCAAAAGATGTATTTCCAGTTCTGCTTTTTCTTTCCCTAATACAGGTAGTCCTCGACTTACAACAGTTCACTTAGTGACCGTTTGAAGTTACAACAGCACTGAAAAAAGTAACTTATGACCATTTTTCACACTTATGATCATTGCAGCATCCCCATGGTCATGTGATGTACATTCAGATGCTTGACAACTAACTCACATCTATGATAGTTACAGTGTCCTGGGGTTATGTGACCTCCCTTTGCGATCTTCTGACAAGCCAAAGCAATGGGGAAACCAGATTCACTTAACTGTGTTATTTAACAACTGCAGTGATTCACTTAACAAATGTGGCAAGAAAAGTCTTGAAATGGGACAAAATTCACTTAACAAATTTCTCACTTAGCAACATAAATGTTGGGCTCAATTGTCATAAAATGAGGACTACCTATGCGCGCGCGCACGCACACACACACACAATCACAATCAAATGGCTCCATGCAGTTTGATAATTGAAAGCAAAATGATAAAATGTACAACTTCAGTAAAAGAATAAACATAATAAATCCACTTGATAAAACAAAAATGATAGCATCAATCTGCAGTAGATAACATCTAAAAGCTTGGAGGAAGATGATCATTTTAAGTTTGCACCTAGATGCTAACAAGGAGACCTCATTTTACTATTTCTTTATATATGTTTTAATTTTCTTCTATTTTTTAATCCTGTCATATAGAGACAGCTGGACACTGCTTTCAAAACAGTGATATGAATCTTGCAAAGGATGCTTTCAAGAAAATAGTTTTGTTCATGTTAAGTATCTTTCAGATGTTTTGCACAAAACTAGGATTTATAGTCTTGTGGCTCACCCAAATTAAAGGTAAGGCAGGAGAAAGACGTTATTTACTGCACATGGAAAACAAGGAATTATATATGATGTCATATATAGTTGACAATGGCTATAGCAGATTCATATTAATCAGCAAAAGGGAGAAGCAGAAAGATGAGTAAGCAATAATATACTATACTTTATTTAGACAATTAGTTTAATAAGTGTAGTTATAGGTACTAATCGATACAATTATGACTGTATTCCTACAGTACACTAAGTCATAATTTACAAATTTTAGTTACCTCGCTCACCTAAACCTTGGCTTACAAATTAAACCATTAACTTTGGTTTATAAATTATACTAGCCAGGTTCACACAATGTTAACAAACCAACTACAGTTCAACAGCATATTGTTTGAACTTAGCTAGTCTCAAATTGGTGCTTTTTTACTGAGAAATGGAATGACTAATGGTGATTATGGAAGACCTTGTAAGCTGATGAAGCACAAAATATGACGCTTACAATAAAATATACTGAGAGTATATCATGAATACCAATAGTGTAATAGCTCAAAGAACAGAAGCAGGGCACATTTTAGATTCTGTAACTACTGTTCATGGCCACCTGCTTATCAAATGTACAAATACCAAATAGATAATACACTTATAATATCTAATCTTTTAAACTGAATATCTGGGAACATTAAAAGTTTAACATGAAGTTTGAGAGATCCAAGTGGTATTACATATAGCCCTCATTTTACTACCACAATTTGACTGGCAACTTGGGTTATTAAGTTACAGTTTCTAAGTTGAGAATGATATGATCACAATTCTGCTTACAAGCTTTTCTTTTTCTCCACTTTCAGAATACTTATCCTATTGCTGGAATTATTAGCAAGAGAATTAATGTTTGGATTTCCATTCATTGGAAGGAAGGGACTACAAGAGAGTTTAACAGGTATACATTGGGAGACATGCAATGAGAAATACACATAGAAAAGAATGTGCTACCGTAGCATCAACTCTTTTATTCAGCACACTTCTGGCACTGAGTCCCATGCAACTTCCAAAGCAAAAGTATGAAAATAATTAAACTCTTGTCAGTTAGTGGCAGCAGCTGTGAACCAGATAATTAAAGTCATAGCTGAACTTAAGTTGCATTAGCACTTTTGGGGAAGTGCTGTGCTGGGAGAAAAGCCGTTCAAGAAGATATTACTTGCTCTGCAAGAGTGGTTAAAATAAAGATCAAGCAGGGCTAGGTGTACTAACTTTAATGGCAAACCTATGACTAAGAGAAAGATGCTGTGAGGGTAATAAATGCATCCCCTGGTTGCAAAGTTATATTTTTTCAATAACTTTGAATTGTCATTGCAAATCTATATTTAACGAGAACAGCCTGATGTGAGTAGCAGGATAATTTGCAAAAATAATCTTCTACATGTGACCTTAAAGATGAATATTAGCATCCATTCCCTTTTTTTAAATATATATGTTTTATTAGTAATTTTGAATAAGAGTACAGTTAAGAGAGAAAATATATAAAGAAATGACTTCACAACAACTGTAAACAAATTTAGTAACTTTACCCTCTCTAAAATTACAATTAGTTTACTTTATTGATTAGCCCTTGGGCCATATCAAAGTAATGAGTTCCAAACACAAATTATTACTAAAATCTGATAAAAATAATTTAAAATGAAATTGGAATTGGAATAAAATCCAATAATTGAATATATAGATAAATAAAGTATAATAAAATTATATTTCAGTGTCACCCCTACAATCTACCCCAATCAGTCCCATATATACCAATCTCAACTGAACCATTTTGCTCACGTACTGTGCTGTATTAAATGTTGCTTTCAAATTCTGGCTGCACATACAATAAGTTGTCTTGATATGGGGTTCCCAATGGATCATTGGTTTAGTATATAGACCGAGGTATCTGTCTCTCACCCTCTTACACAGGCAATCAAATAGGATGTGAGCCAGGTCTTCTACCTCTGCTGCTCCGCAAATGCAGAGAGGTCCATTATAGGATATAGAATGGAATCACCCATATCTGACCAAAAGTTACAAACATATTGTCATCCATAAACAAATCCATAAAGCATATTTTCAGTCCTCGTGTAAGCATCCCTTCCTAAGCATAGTAAAATGACAAAACATCCACTTATATTGCTATATTAAAAACAAGTAGGTTAGGGGTGGAATTTGCTGGTATGTTGTGACACATTTTTTTGCCTTCCCATGGACAGCTGTGAAGATGAAATAATGTTTCTATGACAAAGTCAAAGATGTGAAGAAAAACATCATCTGGTTATAAATAGCTTGAATGGTAGTCCAAACTGTTCCCTCCACACTTTAGTAATTATTAAATATATATATATATATATATACTCTTCGTATGTGTGTGTGCACACACACACACACACACAGAGGCCAGGTTAATGCAACATCCTTAGTTGGGTTATTGGAGCTAACGGGTCATGCAAATCTCAAACTCTGTCAATGGGTCCTGCAACCCTGCCAGAATGTGAGGCGTATGCAACCAGATCCACACATGAAGAATTCAATTGGCCATTTCATTGCTCAAATCTTTACACTGGAATCTTTTCAGACTGATGGTTTGCACCTGGCTAAGTCTAGATAAGGTTCAACAGCACTGGGAGGGAAGGTCAGACTTCACTGTCTTGTGCCCATGTAGGGATTCCAGACTAATTCCCCATCTGACTCCACCACCACCCCCAGCTCGGCCATTCTCTCTCCAACACAGAATAGATTAATTAGGGGCCACCAGATGAAAAAAAAGTTTAGAACTATCCTATACAAATGGAGCTGTTGTAGATCCTTTGTCATATTTGGTTTTAAAAATCTATGGGCATTGAGGGAATATGATCTGTTAACCTGCATAGCTATGGTGGCTTCTGTCTCAAACAGGCTGCCATTAATTTTCATTTAATGTTTTAAAAAAGGACAGGAAGGTGAAGCTGGCACCCAAATGGATGGGATACTATCAAAAGGGCCGTCCCTGAGATAACTATAGCCATCACTTTTTTAGACTGTTTGACATCAAATAAATGAATCATTTGATTATTGGGGATCAAGTTATACTGGGCTAGCAAAATTGTGGGAAAATAGTCAATAAATCACAATCTATCCACATTTTAATCACATAGTTAGCTCATGGTTCATTGTATTGTGCTAAATTGAGAAAACTGAACTCTGTAAAACCATGACTAAATTAACATTGTGTCAGATCCCCAAAAGTGAATCTGCCATTCTTTCCGGGGGGGAGAGGGAAGACTATTATTCCTGTAACTTTCCACTGCTTCCCATCGTGCAACCGGGGGGTTTCTACCTGTTCAATACTGACTTCCACAAATGGAACGGAAAATACCGAAACTGGGCGTCAGATTTGATGGATACCCCAACCAACTGGGGCACTTCATGGCACACGTTGGCTCATTCATGGAAGAATATGGCCAAGACATACTGACGCAAGTGGCGAAAATCCGAGTGGTGACGGTAGCAGTGGATGGAGCTGTGTCCAGGTGGATGGTGGGACTGTACAAAAGGGAGGCCGCAGAAATGCGAAACTTTGATCATTTTATGACTTATGCTGTCGTTTCGAAGACCCTCTAGCTAACCGAAAGGCACACGATTGCCTCAGAGTCATTAAACAAGGGCACAGAACCATGGCTGAATACACAGAGGAATTGAGACAGTTAGCCTGTCACATACATTGGCCAGATGACATCCTACTTGTCCATTTCCAGGAGGGCTTAAACGGCAACCTCTATCTCGCATATGTGGCCAGGGAGGTCCAAAATTGACTGGCTAACAGGTACCTGACAGCTGAGGAAGCAGAAATCGACCTCGCCAGGAGCAGATACTGTGGGAACAGAACCACCTGGAAGAAGTCTTCATTCCTCGGATCCGGAGATCGCCAAAAGCCGCAGACACCATTTCCCCTGAGGTCTACCGCTTGTTTCAGGTGCGGGAAAGAGGGACACCGTGCACACTGCTGCTCAAGAACCCCAGCAAAGAAGCCAGAATGCCCATTGGGAGGGAAACCTGCGACCTGTGCACCATGGAAGCCAGAGACGGCGCTGAGGACCGGAACTATCATAGAGTTTCATCCCTCAGCAGAAAACGGGGTGGAACTCCGGTAAAAAACACAGATCAATTTGAATGGTCTGAGACTGATCCGGAAGATGAGGATATGGTAAGCAATCCAACTGAACCATTACCTTCCCCTTGAGACTTTTCATCCCTAGCCTAGGGAAGAATGTGGAAATCCCCGCATTTCTAGATTCTGGGTGCATCAGATGTTTAATTAGCCCTACCCTGGCGGGAAAACTGGGGATCAGGCTGAGGAAACTAAAATGCCCAATTATCTTTTGCCAATTGGATGGATCAATGTCCGGGGGGGGGAGCCAGCCCTATTTGGCACTGAACCCCTACAACTGACTATGGGGGAACTTAAAGAGACCCTTACATTCATTGTAGCCCCAGGAATGGAATGGCTTTTGGTACTAGGGCTAGCTTGGCTTAAAAAATGGAACCCAAAAATAGAGTGGGCAAACAAATTCATTTTTTTCTGGGATCGAGTGCCTGTCGCTAAACCAGAGGAAAAAACGTGTGAATTAGTGGCGGCAAAGCCTGGGTGGGAGGAGCCAGTCCACAGCATCCCAAAGGAATACCAGGACTTGGCAGAGGCTTTCAGTGAAAAAGCATGTGATGAGCTACCCCCACACCACTCCACGAATTGTGCTATCGAACTGTTACCAGATTCCAATCTGCCTAAGCCAAAAATGTACAGCATATCTCCTAAAGAACTGAAAGAACTTAGACTTTTCATTGACAAAAATATGGAACGGGGATTCATTGAAACAGCACAGCCAAAAATGGCAGCTCCTGTCCTTTTCAAAGAGAACAAAGATGGATCCCAGCGCCTTTGCATAGACTATAGGAACTTAAATGCAATTAGTGAATCCAACATTTACCCCCTACCTCTCATGAAGGACATGTTGGCCCATTTAGCCAAAGGAATTTTTTTCCCTAAACTGGACCTACGCAAAGCTTACTACCGCGTTCGAATTAAAGAAGGAGATGAATGGAAAACTGCTTTTAATACGCTTTTGGGATACTACCAATTTAAAGTACTTCCTTTTGGTCTACAGCTGTGTTCATGCAATTAATTAATGACGTTTTACATGAACACCTCTACAAGGCCGCCCTCGTTTACCTTAATGAAATTTTAATCTACACTGAAACCAAGGAGGAGAACATCCAGCGCCTGTGTACAGTTTTGCACAAACTATGTGCTGCTAAACTCTATGCCAAATTACCGAAATGCAAATTCCATCAAGACACTATCGACTACTTAGCTTACCGCATTTCACACCAAGGCATAGAAATGGACCCTAAAAAAGTTCAAGCAGTCATTGATTGGGACCGCCCACATACACGTAAGCAACTACAAAGTTTTTTGGGATTTGTGAATTTTTACCGCCAGTTTTGCACAAATTGCCCTGCCCATTACCAACCTATTGAAGACAAAAGGGAAGGGGAAACCTATCCCGAGCCAACCATTCAACTGGACGATGGGATGCCAAGCCGCTTTTGAAAAACTTAAATGGCTATTTTCTGCCAAACCAGTTTTAAAACACCCTGACCCTGAAAAGCCTTTCATCATACAAGCAGATGCCAGCGATGCTGCGGTGGGCGCAATATCACTTCAAACCAACGACCAAGACAAAATTCAACCCTGCGCCTATACCTCCAAGAAATTGAGTGAAACTGAACAACAATGGGCCATTTGGGAAAAGGAAGCCTACGCTGTTAGGTGGGCCCTGCTAATCTGGAGACATTTCCTCAAAGGAACTGATAACACCTTTGAGGTTTGGACTAATCATAAAAACTTGGAAGCTCTAAAAACACCCAGAAAACTCTCTCCTAAACAAGTCAGATGGGCGCAGTACTTTAAACGTTTTAACTTCTCTTTGAAATACATACTGGGATGAAAGAATTTCCTAGCCGATGCCCTATTGAGGAAACCACAATTCAATAGCATGAAAGCAGAAATCGTAAAGCCCATCCTGCTTCCTGAACAAGCAGCTGTAAAGGTTATCACACGCTCCAAAGCACGTCAAGATCCTTCTACTGACAATGGCATCCTTCTTGCTTTTAAGGAAGCCATCTCATCTGACAATTGGTTTGAAAATCACAAAAATATCTGTACCATAAAAGACGGATTACCCTGGGTTGGCGGTAAGCTTTATGTCCCATTATCTCAAAGACTCATGATCATGGAAAAATGCCATGATTCTAAATTAGCTGGACATTTCGGGTTTGTAAAAACCCTATACCTCATTAAATGACAATTTTGGTGGCCATTCCTAAAGAAAGACATCGAAAGCTACATTTCCAGTTGCCCCACCTGGGCAGCTGCTAAACAACAACAGGGGAAAACATCTGGACTTCTACAATTGGTTGCGATGCCTTCAACACCCTGGACAGAGATATCCATGGACTTTATTGTCGAATTGCCCAAAAGTGTGGGAAACACTCTCATATGGGTTGTTACAGACCTTTTCTCCCGTTAAGTTCATTTCATCCCATGCCAGAAAATCCCGACAGCCAAAGCTCTCGCAAAACTGTTCCTGACCCACATTTACCATTTGCATGGAGCATCTAAACACATTATATCTGACAGAGGCATCCAATTTACCTCAAACTTTTGGAAGGCATTTCTTGCCCTTCTTGGCTCTACCCAGGGGTTGAGCTCTGTGAATCATCCGGCCACGAATGGCTCAATAAAACAAGTGAACAGCATACTAGAACAATACCTCAGATGCTTTATCAACCACCAACAAGACAACTGGACTGAACTTCTAACTTTCGCTAAAGTGGCTTAAAACAATTCCATCGATTCCAGTACCGGCTACACTCCATTCCAGGTTGCCAACGGCCAAGATTTTGCTCCTATGCCTGAACTACCAACTGAACTACCCACCATACCCTCCTTAAAGGAGTGGATTGACAATTTACAAAACCTTTGGCCAGTTGTTAACTTGGCTCTAAAAGATGGCAGAGCAACCATTAAAAAACAGGCTGATAAGAAGAGATCGGATTCTGAACCTTTTCGCGTAGGAGAGAAGGTTTATTTGTCCACAAAATTCCTCAAGTCCCTTCAACCTTTGAAGAAACTTGGCCCAAAATTTGTTGGCCCTTTCCCTATTTCCAGAATCATTAATCCAGTGACTGTGGAACTACACCTCCCCAAATCTCTTCATCTTATACACCCTGTTTTCCATATCAGCTTGATTAAGAGGGAAATCAGCTTGATTAAGAGGGAAATCACTTCCCCCATTAGGCCAACCTCTCTTCCTGCCCCTACTCCAATTATGGTGCATAGAGAACAACATTTTGAAATTAAAGACATTCTAGACTCCAGACTACATAGAGGAAAAACTCAGTATTTAGTATCCTGGAAACATTTGAGTTCAGGTCACAATGAATGGGTAGACAAACAACATGTTTACAAGCTCCATCATTGCTTAAACGGTTCCATTCATTGTACCTGTAAAAAGGTTCACAATTTCTTTTTGCTTCTTTTCTTTTTGTGTATTCTCTTTTCTCTTTTTCAGGAGGAAGGCACCTCCCTGTTTTGAAGGAGCAGCATGTCAGATCCCCAAAAGTGAAATCTGCCATTCTTTCCAGGGGGGGAGAGGGGAGACTATTATTCCTGTAACTTTCCACTGACTTGCACAGGGGGGAAAGGGCACTATAAATTGTATTTCCATCACTTTCGATTTCCTACACTTTCGTTTCTCACTTTCTATTACATTCCTGTGTGAGGCCCTCTGAGGGTCCTTATCTCC
>JANHFL010004027.1:344548-369520 GCA_032468155.1 Oxyrhabdium leporinum | reverse complement strand
GAATCAGCAGAAGTGGCCTGCCGTTCAACACTCTAACCACTGCGCCACCTAGGCTCATTATGAACTTTCAAACATAATGGGAAAGCTCCATTACAGTTGTAACTCAAGGGATACCTGTACTAAATTTAAAAAAAATCATTACCATAGCTAGAATGAATATGAATTTATCCAACTCTAAAAATGCAAGTACCTTAAAAAAAACCCTCTGTTCTTGGGTTTAGAATGCAAAATATGATCAAGGGCTCTTACCATTGCTCCATGAATGGCAGGCTGCATTGAAGATGAAGACTCCATTGCCAGAGGGCCTGTCCTCCATAAATGGCGAGTAACCCATCTCAAAGCAAAGACAGGAGGGGGGAGGGGGTGAACCCTAAACATGCAGGAAAGGCAGGCTGACCAGGCTAACTTCTAGCCAAGTATGGAAAATGTTTCATGTTTTTTGCCTTATCCTTCATGAAACCAGTGAACTGGATTTTTATTTAATTTTCAGCAATTAATCAGCAAACTTTTGTTTTGGGGGAAAATGTTTTCAGTCCACTATCTCAAAAGTATATCTTGCAACTGCTCATCTTGCCAGAACCTGCATAATCCTTATACCTATGCTGTTGGTCAGGTATTGGCTTCTACTAGTAATTTATTACATATGGAGGGCATTCTGTCTCATATAAGCAGTGAATTTCATGCTCACCTGGACACATCTTTTCCTAGGACTGCACAGCAGCTGCAGAAGAAAATCACACGAGCACAGAAAAATACAGAATTCCTTTAAGATGTTTCTGACAAGTGCTGTACAAGCACAAGTACATATTGTCCTCCAAACTAGATTTTTCCCTTTGAAGCCAAAGCATTGCACAATTCTGTTGCTTACTGGCTGGAAAAAAAAAGTTCTTTTTTCATGTTAGCATTCATGTAGCTACTTGGTATTTCATCTCATCATTACAAGTATCACAAGGGGCCACTTTTGAATAATAGCGTAAAATGTAAATAGGGTGGGGAAAACTTACCACCTAGTAATTTACAGTATTAAGTGATGAAGCCCTTTTTACTGTAAAAATTAAAGATGTGCTTCTGCAAACAACCACTTTTTATTTTAATATACATCCTCTTCCTTCTGCGCCTGCTGAGATAACAACCATTTTTAAGTTAGCCCAGCTGTTTCTGGTTTGTCTTGATAGTGGGAAATACACTGCTTGTTTTCAGTTTAATTTTTAAATAAATGTTGCATCTCTTTTTCCTGTGCTGAATGTTGGTTGGAAGTCATATTCTTAGCTCTTATTACATGCTTATGTCACTGAGATGCACCCCAGGAAAGGATATGTTTGCCTTCTTTCCCCTCTGCCTTCCCTGTCTTGCTTTGGTTTTGCTTCATGTATTAGGAGAACCCAATGCAAGGATTCATTTGCATTCTGCATGGTAGGCTAAATATATTGATATCAGGAGAAGAGAGCCAAGTTCCCCATCTTATCCCAAGAGCTGAACGCAAGGACTTCAAGTTAAGTTTGACTCTTTGGGACAGGCTGCGCACTTTGATTGTTAACCTTACAGAAGTGATTTAGAAATGCCTGCTTTCTGGGTTGTTTACAGTTTTCCAGCCTAAGAGCCCTGCGATTCTCAAGTAGTCTCCCAAGTACTAATTTTCCAGTCTAACTTCCAATCTAATTAGATCAGTCTTTTTCAAACTTGACAACTTTAAGGTGTGTGGACTTCAACTTCCAGAGCTTCCAGAATTCCCAGCATGATGATTGGGGGAATTCTGGGAGTTGAAGTTCACATATCTTAGTTGCCAAGTGTAAAAACACTGGGCTAGATTGTGCAAATAACTAACGTTTTGGCTCAATTTGCTTTCAACTGGCTTTACCCTGATCTCCCACAACAACGCCTCCTAATGCTAATGTTTCTTTCATCATCAATCACTCCAAAGTGCAGTTCATTGTTGCTCACCACCCTGCAGGACCTGGCTCTATGCCTAATTCATGGTCCTTCTTTGTTTCCTTTCTGTACTTTTGAACTTTTTTTCCCCTAGGGAATGTTGGATTAGAAATCTGCTGGAAATTTGTGGCATTTCCAAGTATCAACACAGAGCACTTCCTAATTGCTTTGCTCTGTAGTTTATTCTGACAAAAATAAAATAAGAGAGAAGAATGTGAATCTGTCATCTACTTTTTCACTTATAACCTTGGTGGATCCGATTCCCATACTAGTTTGGGAGAAAAAATGTAAAGGGTCATATTCAAATGTCAATTTTCCCTGTGATATACTTGTTTATTTCTCATTGAAGTTGTTTTATAATTTCCCTTACCATATGGCAATGGTATGTTTGTTCATTATTTTTCAATAATAATATAATAATAATATTTTTCAATCAATAATAATCTTCTGTCTTTAATATGTGCTTTTTCAAAATGGTCTATTGCATGACAAAAAGTACATTTTGAAGGATAGCTAAGTTTCAGTTCATATACTGGCTCAAACATGTGAAAGTAGATGAAGTCGCATTCAAAAGGGAATCAGACAAATGTTCACCCCCCAGGGCCTAATATAGTTTATGTTTCCTTTACCTTTGGATAACTTCCATTGCCCTAAAGAACCTTGTTAGGCTTCAGATTTCAAACTGTCTCCTTGAAGATTATTTACAGCCCCTTATCCCAAGGGAGAACATCATCCATTGATTCCACCCACATCAGTTCCTCTGACTGGCAGTGAAGGTGTCCAAGGTCTCAGGCAGGGAAAGGTTCTACTAATAGCCTGTTACCTGATCCTTTAAAACATTTAACAATTAGTGATGCCAAGTATTGATCCCAGGACTTTCTCCTTACAAGAGATTTGCTGTATCACTGAGAGGAAGAAAGCTGAAAAACTCTCCTGCATTGTCTGAAAGGTGCTTTTTCTTTTTTAAAAAAATAATTTTATTAGTTTTCTGTTTATTACATTTTTTAGTACTTAATAAACATCGTGTTGTCTGCGTATTTAAGTTGCTTAACAATACAAATCCCCTTCTTGTTCTCCACCCCTTTTTCCAACCATTAATAAAATAAGTTTCATCTTTGACAAGAGGCAACTGGACTTTCTGGTTTTTCTTTGAAGACATTTCACTTCTCATCCATCTATCTCCAGTTTACAACACAATCCTTTCAACAGTTCCAAGAAGGCTCCACACCCATTTGTACCACTCAGGTGATCCTGATGACACAAATAAACCTCCAGATGGCCTTAACAACTTGCTAAAAGAATGTAAATGACCAGTAAGGAGTATAAATCCTTCCATTCCCCACCATCCAGTCAGAGTTGAAGAAGCTTCTTGAATGAGAAGCAAAACGTCTTTGAAGAAAAACCAGAAAGTCCAGTTGCCTCTTGAAAAAGCACCTTTGGGACAACCATGACCTGGATGATTGAGAATCTCCATAGACATCTCCTGCTTTGTGTGTGGTTACAGCAAAACCAGGAAGGCTATCATCCAGCAAAAGAACATAACATTCAGAAGGCCTTGGCATGAGTCCCCTGCATTTGCAAATTGCCAAAGACTCCTGTCCTAAACCCTGGAAAGCTGATGCCAACCTAGTGCCTGCCAAATGTGGTGGACTACAATTCCCAGCTAATAGCCATGTACTGTAATTCAGGGCTTGCTTATTTATTTATAATACATTTGGAGACCTCCCATCTAGCTCTGGGGCGACATATGAAGACTAATAGATTGTGAAAAGTTAGAAGGCAGCTTTCTATGCATCTAATAATTAGCAATGAATTACTGTTATTTCTGTCTACATGTATGGAATGCACCCTAATTCCATTGAACGCAAGGGTCCAATTGATTTGTATCAGCAATAAATAATATGTGGTTGACCAATTCCACAAATTATTGCCAAAATCGTAGAGTTGCAATGGTTTGTTGTGCTTTGGAATTTGCAGTATCAGCATTCTTTCTAGTATATCCTTTGTTATTGTTCATAGACAACGTATTATGCAATGCTTTTTTTCATTCTGAGCCTGAGTTCAGAGGCTCATTTTATTGGAGGAGTTACAGATTATAGCTTCCAAATCACCTGAACATAAATTGCTGTTACTGATGTGAAATCCATGTAATAGAATATTGTGTAAGCTGGGCTACAAAAATAGCTTTCTGGTCTTCCTTCCTCCCCAGAGGGATAAGGAGGAACAGTTTTTTGCCAACTCATTTCCCAGATCAAAGAACACACCAGTCGGCCTGGATGAAGCTTCAGTTGCCCCTTAAAAGTTTGGGCAGAGAGACCAATTAATTTATTCAAACCTTTTGCTCAAGTAATTTGCCGGTAAAAATCAACATAACATTTTAGCATCTTACAATTTAGCTTTCAACCACATAGTCTAGACTATGTTTGCATCATCTCAAATCATGCAACCAATAGTAAAAATTGAAGATGATGGCAATTGTAGTCCTGCATATCTGAAGGGCCCCAGGTTGGAGAAACTGTTACAAATAAGCTGTTTTGTGACTTTTCTGTACTTTGTATACTACTCAGAGTACATGGCATAAATATACTTTATATAGAGCCCCACAAATGTATATAAAAATACATTTCACTGACATTTGGTAGCCAGTGAGATGTATGCATATAGAAGTCTTTCTCATAAAGGTGAATTTTGTTTGCTCCAGAATTCTCCAGTGCACATGTGGCCATTGAGCTCTGTGGAGACAGGCAGGAATGTCTACTGGGCAGTTCAAAATAATCAAAATGGTGGGTGCAACCATATTCCTTTTTTATATGAATCTTGGCCTGCCTAAAAAAAGGGGTGGGGCTTCAATCACACAAGATGGGTGCCATCTTGATGTTTGGTTTTACCTACTTTCTGCAGATGTACCTTGGAGAAAGGATTTTTAGCATGACATTTTAATCCCTTCATGTATTATTTATTTATATCTTGCCTTTATTAGTTTTACAAATAATTCAAGATGTTAAACAAAATGGGGCAGCTGTCTGTAATTGTTATTATCACCATCACCGTTATCATATTTTTAATGCCAGGGAGGAAGGAATGAACCAATAGATTCTTCTCCCTAAGGTGCCAAAATATCTTGTAACTAGACACTTTGAGATGCCATTCACTGTTCTGCTCCATCAACAAAATATCCTGGACCAGCTCTGAATAGCAAAGTAGATCATCTGGTCAGGGTAAGCATATTTCAGGGGAAATCCTAAGTGTATTGAGACTGTTTATTCTCAGTTAAAAGGAGGAGTTAAATCTGAATCCGTGAAGAAGCAGAAACAATATTCAAGAATCCATAAGGAAAATTATAATGAAGCTGAATACAACTCCAGTATTTTTTCCATGTCATTTTGAGATGGAGAATGAAATACAGAAGATATTATTACTGAAGTGTCACTGTACAAGAAACACACCAGAAATCTCCTAGTGAATCCTTTTCTGTATAACCAGCACTTGCTTGTTTTCAGCAGAAACAGCATGACTGATCTGAACATATAAAGTTAACACCAACATCCTGTTGAACTCTCTGCTACAGCACAGTTGGCCGACAGGATAATAAAGTAGCTATTTTTTTCCCTCCATTTGGCAAGTAAATGGCTCCTCTCAGAGTAATGGAAAAGGTGAAGTGAAAGTTATCCTACTATTTTAAATCCCAATGATTTTTTTTTCCAAGCATTTAAAAAAACACACAAAATTTAAAGAGCTAAAGAAAGTACATCTTCAAATCACAGACTGTGGTAATGAGGCATATTTTGGGATAAACAAGTGTAGAATTGCATTATGGTTTGTACTACTTGCAGTAAACATATTTTCTGGGGGGGTTTAAATTCATTAACATTTTAGCTCCTCCCCCAACCCAGAGATACTTATCTGGAGTCCCTAAATCCTGTTTTGTTTCTAAATTCTTGAGCCTCTGATCTCAGTGATAATATATTCCACCATTTTGTTGTGGGTGATCCAGAAATGGTTATAAAAGATCTGAAATAAACAACATTATTTTTTGAACCAAAGAAGGAAACAGAAAATCCCCGTCCCACTTGCATTATTACACCAGGTGTAGCTTTTGCTGAACCTCAGAATATTGAGTATAATTCCAAAAAGTTGTCATAACTGATTGTGTGAAGTCTTATCAAAATATCAAGGAATTGTTGTTTATTTTGATAGCCAGATAAAATTAATTACATGAGACTAGAGTCTGAACTCAAGAACTAGTGATGAGCAATGTAAGGGAAAAAAGAGAAGCTTGTTGAAGGAGCTGCAAGTAACTTTGAGGTTCAACACAAGTGTATTTCTTCTATATATCTGAGGTTTGGTGATGACATGAAGAATTGTCCTCTTTTCAAGTGAATGGATTTGTGAATCCTCACCTAATCTGACCTTTGGTCCCTCAGATACCCTGTTGCCTGCTCTCTTTCACAGATGTCCTCTAGAGAGGCTTCAAATTCATCACTTTGAAGTGGTTTCTGACTGGGAGCCCTCCCATTAGCTGTATTTGTAGCAAACTCTTATCTATGGATAGTTTTACCATAATCATTAATCCAGTTTTCTGGGTTTCCAACCCAGAAGGTTTACACAATATGCAAGGCTAAGATTGATTGGCTGGTTGTAGATCAATGTACAAACTGTGTGAATATTCCCAATCACCTATGGATTGGCAATTTTCAAAAAAAAACTGCAAAAAATGTGGTTTAAGAAGTTCCAGATGGAATCTCTTCCAACTGATAATTGCTCTGTGACTGCAGAATTTTTTAAAGGGATATTTTTACGCCTATTAATAGCTAGAAGATTAATGCTCTGTGTGTATGCTTGTGCACAAGGGAGTATTAGTATTTGTTACCTTTATAAGCCAACTGTGAAATGATTCTACTAAAAAGCAGGTTATAAATCTCTAAATATGCATCCACTTTTGTAGAGCGATAGCGGGAGGTAGTACATTTGTGGTCTTTCAAGAAACATTTTGCTGGCAATTGCAGTAATAGAATGTTTGATTCAGTGGACAGTTGATTGGATTCAGCAGAGCTGTTCATGTGTCCTTTAAGTCTTGCAGTAAAACAGAAGGCCTCAGCAATGTTTCCTGGATCCGGATGAACACTGATATTAAAAAGGACAGGAATACTGAGTACAGAGTGTACGTATCCTCCTAGCTAAGAAACAAAATAAGGATGGTGAGAACTATTGAACAGATTTCAGCTGGAGAATGAATGTAAGCCTTTTTTTTCCTCCCAAAATTTGGGTTAAATTAATTTTAAAAAAGAAAAAGAAACTTTATTCAGCTATATTATGTATTCTCTTTCCCATGGAAATATAGACAACTCAAGTATCCTGAATTTCTCATAGAGTTGGTTTCCCAATTAAATAATTCTATTATGGAGTTTATAGGCTCCTAGATATTACCTCTGCCTCCACTTCCTTTGGCCCTTGACTATATCTTCCTATTTCAACTTGCAATTATCACTGTTGTTATTTTTATTAGAATTTTACAATTTAATAAATGAATAAAAAATGAAAAGGAAAAAAAGATACAAAAAAGGAAAAACAAAGGAAACAAAAGAAAGAAAAGGTAGAATTTTTACTTGCACCCTTTTTTTATCAGTGCTTCCAATCTGACTCTTTCCCATCCCTCTTTTACCCTCTTTAATCCCAAACCCATAAATCATCAGTTCAGTCTTTTCTTCTTTCAGCAAGAAGTCCATATAAATATTTCCATCTTTAAAAAACAAAAAAATCTTTATATTTTTTCCCATGACCCAATTAGTCAGTTTTGCCATTTTCACAGGGTCTAGTGGATACATTTGAAAATATGAAAATTTGGGGGAAATGGGTGCATTCACAAAATAGCTGCTGGGGAGACATTTATCCATTCACAAACTGATGTCTTGGACAAATAGTTATAAAGTATTAATTAATCAGAATGTTCCTTGCCATCTGTTGTAATGAGCCTTTCAGTAGGAGACTTCCTTTCTCCTTTTGGAGGACAATATTTTCTAATTTGGCTCTTAGATATGGAGCAAACTAATGGAAATGCTGCTTTATGTCATTTGCAGAGAATGAAAAAAAACCCATTACCATAGCATCCACCCATCTGCCACTCCTATGAAGAATAAACATGCCATCTGTGAATCATAACTCATAGAGAGGAGAACATGTTGTGTCATACAATATAGAAGAGTCCCAGGAAATCAGAAGAAAAGCTTAGGTGGTGGACATAGAGTTAAACTACATGCCAATCAGTTCTATGTCATTCCATATATTAATATTAAAAGCCTGCATGATTAATTTGTGGTTCCCATGCAAGCTATTCTCTATTGTAGGATGCCTTAAAATAGAGAATACCTTGATTCCCCTGAGTGAATCCCTTCGTCATTATATAAGACTTATGTATAGTGTTACATCAGACTTAGTATGATGCCCACATCCTCTCCATCACAGTGAAGATGTAGTGAGCATTTAATTACTATTACAGCCGCTACTCAACAAATATTAACACCCTTTTGTTCCCTGTTCCTGAGTTCAATGATGATTGTGCACTGAGTTTCCCAGTCATATATGCATCATTGGAAGATCTGAAAGGTGAGGTTAGAGACAGGTTGTTATGGAGAAAACATCCCTATGGGTTGACAATGACATGATATCTGAACCCATCAAAGCATGCAGGAGCCTTATTTATATTGAAATTGTCTACTTCATCTTAATGAGGCATCATCAGGCCAAAAACCATGAACATAAATGCTTACATTAAAATGGCCATTTCATACACCTTTCTCCAGCTATGGGAGGTCCTATGGCAGTTCATTGCTGGCCCTTTTTGTTTTAACCATTCTAAATAATTCACTGTCTTCAGACTTAAACATGTCACTTGCTCATTGACAAACTAAAAGGAGCTGATCCCACCATTGGGAGGTAGTGTCATTTCCGATTTCAGACTTTGGTCATTTATTCTTCTTTTCTGTTGCTTGGTATTGTATCTAATCAGTTAGTGTTCCATTAATGAAGCTTTTTCCCCGCTTGTAGTATTACTTTTCTTTTTATTGCTTCTTTAAGTGTTTTTACAAAGTATTAAGGTAAAGTAGGGAGCCAGTTTCGTATGTAAAGGTTAAGGCTTCATACTTAGGAGTAGAATTTCCAGTCTCCTGCTTTTATCTGAGGCACAAAGCAGAACAAAATATAAATTAATAATAAGTTAATAATTGGTTATTTTTCAACTGAAAATCAAGCTATTTCTTAGCAGCTGATTGGCCTCCTCACCCTGTGGCAAATTCAGATAGTGTAGCTGCTTAACGTGCAAGTGCCTAATTCCTTTTTATCTTAATGCTTTGCTACTGGAGCTAAACTGTTTCATCACTGGCAATCCTTATGCTCATAGGATCAGGTTCCTTTACAAATCTAATTGAAAGTATTTTACAGTCAAGATTTTCCTGAAAGCAGTACAGATCTTCAACTTACAGCCACAACTGAGCCCAAAATTTATGTTGCTAAGCAAGACATTTGTTAAGTGAGTTTTCCCCTATTTTACAGCCTTTGTTGCCACAGTTGTTAAGTGAATCATTGTAATTGTTAAGTTAGAAACATGCTATTAAGTGAATCTGGCTTCCTTATTGACTTTGCTTATCAGAAGGTTGCAAAAGGTGATCCAAGACCCTGGGATACTGCAACCGTCATAAATATGAGTTAGTTGCCAATTTTGATCATGTGACCCTGGGGTGCTGCAATGGTCATAAGTGTGAAAAATGGACATAAGTTCCCTTTTCCAGGGCTGTGCTAACTTCAAATGGTCACTAAATAAACTGTTGTAAGTCAAGGACCACCTGTTGCAAATAGGGATGATAGTATGGCAGAGTTCAGCATTTTTTTTTCAGGGAGTAGATATCATTACATCATATGTCATAATAGCAAAGTGAAATAAAATGCATGTGGATAAATTTAGTGATATCACCAAGTTTCATTATAGTTTAGTGGTGTCACTAAACTTCTGAAAGTTTTCTCACTGTCTGCAACTTCGCACACTGTCAAATGTAAACAATTTGATACTAGATAAATCTGTTACCAAAATAAAGAACAAATAGAAACTGTGTCTCCTTTTCAAAAGAGATTCACTGTGCCCCTTTTATATAGAACAGGTGGAAGAGGCACCAAAATGCGAACACTTACTGTTATAAATAGAGCTTGCATTTGATACACAGCAGTCTCTGGAATTCTTTCATAGTGATTTCATAGTTTTGTTATTTAAAAAATTGTTTATCTGACAAATGAAGGCAAATATACATGTCCCAGGATAATGGTGCAGGATCCAGTCTGAGTCGGTCACCAGGACCAGAGGTTTATTCTTCCAAACTTTTCGACTCCTGCTGGAGCCATCTTTGGGGAACTTCTCTCAGTTATCTGAGCCTTACTTATCTCATACTTATCTGAGTCTTTGTGTCCTAGAAAATGTAGTCTTTAGTTCTAGTCATGAGAGGTCTGATGTTATCTTTCACAGGAGCCTGTGTAAGAATATTGACATTTTTGAAATCTAACAATTTGGTGGCATTTTTGCCACTTTTAAATTTTAAATTTATTTTAATCTTGCAATTTTGTCACCAGAATTCAATTATTGTTCTAGTGCAGTGGTCCCCAACCCTTCTGGCTTCATGGATTGGCAGCGATGGGAGGGGAAGAGGGGATGGTTTCGTGTGTGCCACTTGTGTAAATGCATCTCCATGTACACACGCTCGGCCACTGCTTGCGTGGCCCAGTTCCCAATGGTCTGCAGCCCCCCCACCCCTGGGGATTGGAGACATCTGTTCTAATGTTACCCAATCATACACCATTACCAGCTTTCAGTCTCTCACTTCCCCATTTGGAATATATTGTTCCAAAATATTGGAGCAGATCTAATATCAAAAAAGAAAGCGGAAAAAATAAATTATAATGTCTTATGATTAAGAAATACTCTTTAGTCTAGCTATTGAAACATAAACAAGAAAAAAGGCATCCAACTTATTTTTTGTCTTCCAAGAATATTCAGCAATTCAACATTGTACTGACATTTCTGCAAGCCAAAGAACAGTTAATCAATATACTGCTATTTTTCTTTCAGTTGTGTGCAAGGTGCTTATTATCTACTAATGGCCTATTATGCACAACCCATTTATTTAGCCATTCCCTGTTAATCTTGTTTTTGTGGCCAGTTACTGTGCAAATTTGTAGAAGCCTCCTTTTAAAAGTTGAGGCTAGATGGATTTAAGTAACCATAGGCCTAGTGTGAGGAAGGAGAATTAATTTTAACAGTATTGTGCCTTACGTGATTGTGCCTCACAGTTCCATTTATTAATAATTTATTGTGCTCTATAATAAAGATTTGATTTCATATTGTAATGATTTGATTTCTTCTTGGCAGTTTGTTAGTTGTAACTGAAAGATGGACTCAAAAAGTCTGACTGAAATCTTTCCTCTGCCACAAACTCTGTATATGTTATTTTGACAGCATGAGGACAACACTGGAAAATAAATAGGCTATTAGTGTATTAGATACTAATGGTGTGTCTTTCAGAGGTCTTATATGACCAAGCACTAAGAAAAGTAGTACACAAGCATTGGTGGTGGCAGTGGTGATACAGTGTAGAAATTAGGAATTCCTGGTGACTTGTTCACTGCTGTTTAATTGGCAGCATAGTGGAAGTGATTTGCTCTTTCCGTCTTTGACGTTGTTGGTTTACATCTTAGTGTAGCCCAGCATTTGTCCATCCCTGCAACTTTAAGATATGTGAACTTCAAGTCCCAGAATTTCCCAGCCAGCATGTATGACGTCAACACATCTTAAAGTTGTGGAGATTGAGAAACACTGAACTAGCCAAAGGTCTAAAATTCCTAGTCATTTCCCGATCCAAATACTAACCAAGGATAATTTGCTTAGTCCTCTATAATTAGCCTTGATTGGTTAAGTGCTGCCATGGTCTGCACTCATAGAATTCTTGTATGACTCAGAGAGTCACTTTATAAGGGAGATGGGTAATATAAAAATTTAAAAAAATTTAATAAATTAATAAAAATGAGCAAGGTGAAGTAAATGGATGTTATTATGCCTTTACAATGTATAGCAATAGCAATATCACTTAAATGTATATAACATACGTAACAGTCAAGATCGAACTCCTGACAGTGGGCAGAGTTAGCCTGCAATACTGCATTCTAACCATTGCGCCACCATGGAGCAGACTTGACCTTCACTGGAATTTTTTCCCAAAGAATATTTTCTATTGAGATCATTAGATACAGATGGGAAGGAAGTTCTTAACATAATAACTTTATTTCAAGTCGGAGAGGAAACTGACTTCCTTTTATATATTAATCCCATGTGTACATATTAAATGAGCAAGGAAATGCAATTCATTTTCAAACTTGTTTAGAAGAAACTTTTTGACTCAAAGGAAAAAATGTACCATATAAAATTGTACTGTACAGTACAGTACTGCACTGTAAGGACATTTGAGGGAGTTGAAGCTATTTTAAGAAAAAATGTACAATACTCACACAAAGGTATAATTTGTAAAAGAGTTATATGGACGCACCAATACTTGTTACTTGTCTAGTTTGGGGGTGGGGGGGGGTAGCAGTACATGATCTGAAACTGTTCAGTATCCAACATTCAATTACTGATTGCTTACATTTGGATCAATGACAGACTGAATTTGGCTACTCAGATACTACATTTATAAGCACACTTCTTCATAATTAACCAAATTTCATCTTGGAAACATTTTATTCTTGATGAGTCAGAAGAGTCCCCAGTTTAATTGTCCTTTAACAGTTGCTAACAATCGCTTCTGCGTATTCTCAGCAAATAGTCTTGTTTCTTCTGAAACACAAGCCATTTCACCCTCCCTATATTACACAGATTAAGTGGCACACAATCCAAATAGTAAACATAATCCTGCCATGTTATTAAAAAAAAATCTTGGCATTCTTTCAGCTGTGTTACCCTGCTTTGATGTCTCCTAGGATCGTACATCCCCCACCCCAAAGAATGTTCCTCTATCTCTAGTTTACGTATGAGCAGTCACACCTGTTGAACAAACAAGTTTGCTAATACCTTAAGCTTCCTTATCATTTTCTGTCTTCAAAGAATATTTTTGATGTGAATTACTTTCTGAGGAATCTCTATTGAAAGAGGATACTGGGTAATGTTGTAGCATGTTCATACTTTGACCAGGAACAATGTTCCCACATTAAAATCAAGAATAGATCCTAGGCTTTTCCTGTTAGATTCATATTGTTTGTCTCTTTTTATTAAGATATTTTATAAGCTTTCAGAGAGGATTGCTGAAAAGTTAGGTAGCTGAATGAATCAGGTTTCCCTATATCGGATTATCATGCTGTCCCTCTGGTGATATAGATATCAAAAAATCAATCAAAAAGAATTGATCTTTTTTCAAGGTGACTGTGCTTAGTTTCTGTATTCCAGGGCTGGAAATTTTTTGGTGGATGAGAATTAAATGATTTCGAAAGAATCAGAGGTCAGAATGAAGAAATGATGGTACAGACAAAACAGAACCAAATCTTGCACCTTAAATTTTCCATTATTTCTAAGATTTTCTTTTATGTCTAAAGTGTTGAGATCCCCGTGTATTATAACATATAAAGAACCATACATAGCCAAGAATTAAAACATTCAAAACTAAAAGAACTTTCTCATCATCCAGAGGAATAATCCCAACAACTCTTCCTCCTAGATTAAAGGGAATAACCAAGACTTTAGAGACTTTGTGAAAGTCAGGAAGAAAAGAGACATTTGAACACCTGGAGGAAACATTACAGAAAAAGGAGGCAGAGACTGGAAAGACTTACTAGTTTATGTCTAATGTTAGTTAGGTCTCATTTCTTTCAGTGAGGAAGATTCAAACTTGACTCCATCTGAGGCCATCACCACTTCTCTATATATAATCACCACAGGCCTCGTTATTGTTATTGCTTTATTACATTATTATTTATTAATTACAATAGTTTTGAAAGGATCTTGATTCTTAATCTTAGATCAATAACAAACCCGGACTTAATTTACTCTCTATTATAACTGTAGACATCTTCAAACAGGAATGTAAGCAATCTTTAATAGCAAAGGTTGCTGTCTGGCATGACCTTCTGATTTTCTGCAGGAATCAAGAAGTCTCACTGTTCAGCCTAAAGTGGTCTCATAAGGAAGCATACTGAGATCCAGGGGCTATTTAACCTGTAGTCAATTTTACTTCTTTAAAGACAGCTGGAATTAAAAGTGTCAAAGAATATAGAAAGTATGCGTGCATGCATGCATGTAGAATAAGCTGTTTATGGCCAGGTGTCTTTTTCTAAAGAAATTGGATCTGTAAAGTTACTTTCAAATCCTATATCACTCAGGAAATTGGAATGTATGAAAATATTCTTTTATTGCACTGTGGTAGTTCTGGGTGTGTCAAAAGGGAAAAATGTGTAAATGTGTTTGCTCAATAAAGTATTTTACAGCTTTCAGAGGAAATAAGGTGTTGTTTCTCTCCTCCTCCCCCCCCCCCAAAAAAAATTCCTTTTTTCTGTCAATTTGTTGAGGATGTAGAAAGGATCTGGAGAAATAAGGAAAAAGAGCAATCCTCAAAATTTCTTGGGAATTTTGACCTTCTCAAAAGTTTGAAAGATAGAACCACTCTGCTTGAAATAGTCATTCATCTCAAAGTCTGTTGGCCCTAAACAGTTTAGTGTTTCTTTTTCTTGAACACTATGCTCACAAAAAGCTTATTCACTGTTCCTATTTTGGAACACTGTTGTATATTTTTTTCCCTTCTTTCAGCCAATAGAATAACTTAACAACTGGGCTGTTATTCAAAGTTCCAAAATATTTTTGGAAAAATATGGATATTTTTCAATTCAGCTTTGCAGCAAAGAATTCAATATAACATACATACATACATACATACATACATACATACATACATACATACATACATACATACATACTGTTTATGGCCAGGTATACATATACATACATACATACACATATACATATACATATACATATATATACACATACATACATACATGTTCCAGAATTTGCAATAATTCCCATGCAGGCTGGGAATCTTGAAAGCTGGAGACTGAATTTGTAAAGGATGCACAAGTTGGTGAAGGTTGGTTTGTATCAGAGTGTGCAACAATCAGAATTTATCTACACCAAGTGAATTTCATAGTTCAATAGGAATTTAATCTTGGAAACTTCACTAGGTAAATGTAAATATACATAAGATTTTAGTTTAAAGATTTCCAGAATGATTCAGAATTCCTATATTTCCTCCAGAATACCAGGATTTCTGCCCTACACTCATGCCTCAGCACTCTTTGTACATAAAAACAGAACGGTATATGACATCCTTACTTATATGAGAAAATACATAATAAAAACCTATGTTTGTTGAGACTAAAATTCAAAAAAGAAATTAGGATGAGCAGTAGTAGCAGGGTGGAAACAGGGTTAGTCATAAGATTTCCTCCCATCCTAGTAATTTTAGTGCCGTTCCTTGATCAGTCAAAGTCAACTTCACTCATCCAATCGTCTCAAGAAGATTTGCTATGAATTGTTCTTCTTTGAGGTTTCTGGATATTGGGCCAGAAGCTTTCTTTATGGAACATACTTCCTCTAAATGGCTCTTTCCCTTCTCATATTTATCAGGTATTCAGCTCCATGTTTTGCTATTGGTTTCATACCTTGCTTATTTTACAGGGTGGTTGTGGTTTTTTTTTGTTCTTACCTCTCTGTACACCACCTAAAGTTACACCATTGGAGTGGTTAACAAATATAATAAATAACTTAATTAATTAACATGTGTGCAGTTCATGCCACTCCAAGTATGCTCAGCTTTATATTTTTTAAAGATAACATTATTAATTCTTATAAACAAGAAAGATAAAAACTGTGGAAAGAAGTGGAAAGTTGAGATTGAAGGCTAGAAAGGAGAAGTAACTTTGCTGACCTATTTTCGGAACTAATCCTCAATTAGCATGTCTACTATACTATAGGCTCAGGATGTATAAGTAATAATTATATTTTTACAAATACAGTCACACATTCTGAATTAAAAACTGTCCTAAGCACAGCTTGTTTAACAAGTCACTGAATAAAAGCACAATTACATAAAACTAGAATTAGTTCTCCCCACCTATCCTGCCTCCTTTAGGGATTACAATCCATAATGTACCATTAAAGGCCAATTATGGTCTCTTATAAATCATAGTTTACATGCCATAGTAGTTTATTTATTTATTTATTTATAATTTATATTTATATACCGCCCCATTCCGAAGACTGTGAAACTCCAAAAGAAACAGTTCAATGGTTTAGCATAATGTGTGAAATATTGGTTAGGGAATACAAAACTTCCTGAGAAATTTCAGTTGCTGTAACCAGACATTTGATTCACTACAGAATATGTGGTTTGTCTACTCAAAAGTAAATCTCATTGATCTCAGTGGGGCTTACTTTACAGTTCCTATGATCAGAAATCTCTAAACATGCCCTGTGACCCTTTGTTCTAGAAACAAGTTGGCTACAAGCCAGAAGCGCTGAGCCACGTTGGAAATACTTTGGTAATCTTCAAATTTCTCTCTTCCCCACCCATCAACCGTACTTTCCTCAGGTGTTCTCTTCCTTAACTGGGTTACTTACATAAAATTGAGCAACATGCTTCTTACAAGGGATGTGGCAGTCATTGCAATACTTAGAAGAGAAAGCAATATTTTAGATGGAATTGCCAGAGAATTGGACCAATTGTGACCAAAGTAAAAATACTGTTTTGCAATATTGATGACTGGAAAGATGTAATATTTCCACAACAGAAGAACTGCAGGATCATATTCTGTTTTACAAATGAGTAACTTTGGGGCATATGTTGCAATTTAAATGAATTTGCTTGAATATTACTGCTTGCCCTTTAGCTTTACTTCAAGGAATTTGAGCTCTCAGACATGGGGTTGATAGCAAGGTATATGTATTTGCACCAATCAGGCGATGGGAAAATCAGCTGTAAGGGGTGTTTTCATCCCTTATTCAGCAGATTCAATTCCTCTTTAAATGACAGTAAGATTGTTTAACTCCATCTTTCCCGACTCATTTTACTTTTGCACTTTCAGCTCAATTGTGGAGAAATTACTTAACATTGGCAGTACAAAACCAATGGGCAGAGAAGGATTAAAGGTATTAATTCTACCCACTGATTCTTTTCTGTCTGTATTTTTATTAATTAAGAATAGTTTTACACAATCCTTCAGGGGACAGTTTGTCTAGCTTTGCAGTACTGTCACTCCATAAATAATATATAAGTTTGTCCTTAATGTATAAAACATTATTTCATTGGGGTCAGGATTGGGCAATAAATAAATGTACTGCTTAATTATTAAATGCTGGCCTGCATAAGTATGTGTGTGTATTTTTTCACAGTTCTGCAGCCACCTACAGGACTTGCCCAGGCAAAATGGAAACACTGTCAAAATTGACTTCTGCTTTGCCTGGAAACACCCATAGTCTTCTTGCCCATGCAAAGCAGGGAGCAAAATCTAGAGTGAGTTTTGATGAAACTCCTACAAAGTCTTGCAGATCAGATGTCCTCCTGGTTGATCCTCTCCCATAATTTGAGATTACCTACCCTGTTATAAAAATCTAGCCTACTACTAGATTGCCACAGAGTTGTGACATCTCTTTACTGCCATCTGAATTTTGAAAATCAGATGCGGTAGCTAGTTTGTTCTTCGTTTAATATATGATTGATTGATTGATTGATTGATTGATTGATTGATTATGTGACATCAAGTCAGTGTTGACTGTTTGGGACCATATGGTTAGAGTTTCTCCATGACAATGTCCCTAACCTGGCTTTTCATGTCTTCCAATGGTGTGCCACTGTAACTGAATCCATCCATTTTGTTGCTGGTTTTCCACTTTTCTATTCCACCTTTCCCTGCATCAAAGCCTTCTCCAGAGAGCTTTACATACTGTATCCAATGTAGGATAATTTGAGTCTGGTTATTTGTGCTTGAGTGAGAACTCTGGGTTAATTTGTTTGACAATCCATCTGGTGTTTTTTTTGTGGACCATCCACAGTATTCTTAGGAGTTTTCTCCAACACCAAAGTTCAAAAGCGTCTGTATTCTTCTTATCCTGTATATAATTAATAATGATGGAAACGTTTAGTAGTGCAAATATATAATAAGAAATAGAACAATAGCAAATAGCAAATAAGGACATTTTATTTATTTGGTGGTTAGATTTATATCTTGATTTTTCTTCAGGGGCTTAAGATGGTGTCAATAGCATTTCCTCCTCCCATTTCTCACCACACCAACTACTGACATGAATTGCAATGAAAGGGTGACTCAAAATGCTATCTATTTAAATATGTTATATGGCCACCTATCTTATAGCAATGACTCTGGGAGGCATATAGAGTTAAAAACAATTTCAACAAAGGAAACAATCCAAGCCTTAATGTCTGCAAGCACAACAATCCCAGCACATAAGAAAACAATATTAACCTGTAGAACCTGCTTCACCTCCTAGTCCAAATGCCTCGGGGGGAACAAACAGGCCTTTAATAACCTGATGGAAAAACTAACTGGGTCAGGGCCATCCAGATCTTTGCAGGGATGCTGTTGCATTGCCACAGACACAACTCTTGGATACAACAAGGTAGTGTTGTTTAATGGAAGGGACCTAAACATGTTAGATCTGAAGGGGCATGCAAACACACCGGGAGACAGCAGTTCCAAAAATGGCATGTCAGCCAGTGTAATATAGTAATTTAAAATACTGGGGGAAAGAAATTATTTTGAATTTGCTGCTTAATTTAATGGTGTTGCCACTTGAATCTCCATGAGATGAATGTTCCATGATCAAACTGCTATTCTCATATGTGCTCCAGCAGATGACAGTACCTAGCCAACATTGGTTGATCTCAAAGGACTAAGCAAGGCTAGTTAGCAATTCAATGGGGAGACAACCAGGAAAATTTAATTTGCGGACTAAATTGGAAAGTTTAAAAAAATAACAGGGAAGAAAGTAATAGCAAACCACATCCTTATCCAGAAGGGAAGGCTGTCTTCAGAAGTCTTCGCTTCTTTTTCTTACGTATAATGTACCATGTCATTTTGCAAAGGAGCCTCTTTTAATTGTCTTGGGAATAAATATTCCTGCAGCTATTTAAAGTAAAGAAAAAAAACCACTCCCTGTATTAATATTAAGAATTAGGATACCACATTTGGAATATTTATTTCTCCACACCCAGATACTTTTTAATTTAAGATGTCTGTGAGCTCTTTGGCAAAGCATAGGTCAGGAGGGGTTTTTTGCTGCAGTTCATTCGACCTAGCATGCATTCCTTTCTGGTGATATATTTATCTGGTAGGAAAGGCCTTCACAGCACAAACAGAGCTTTGTTCTAAGTTTCAGGAGAGGCAGCTGAAATGTTACTTTTGAAAAATTAGGCCAGATCCTGCAAATGTTGTTAGGGAAAGCATGAGCAAAAGTTATGGTTGTAGAAAGTATGCTAGGATGGAAAACTCAACTATTTTTTCTGAGAACTTTTAAAGGAGAAGTGAATTATTCCCCTGGAAGGGAACAAATCCATCTCAGCTGAAAGGCAGTAGGAAGGGCTGGAAAAAAAGTTAACAAGCTTAGGAAAAATACTAACAGGGCTGTCTAAAGTCAAAAGTGAATTGGGTTTTTTGTTTCAAGATAATAGGCAGTTTTCTTCCTTTTCTCCTATTACATCCGAGATTAAAGTGTTTACATGATTACCCCATGGATGCTCCAGAATTACATTACAGTTAGTCCTTGACTTAGGACTATGATTCAGCCTGGCAGTTGTTCAGTGGGTCACCATGTGACTATGCCTGATTGTACTAGCTTTTTTTTGCAATGGTTGTAAAGCGAATGTGATGATCATTAAGCAAATTGATTGTACCCAATGGGCATTTTTTTGCCAGAAATCAGAAGTTTACCAGATGTTTCTGGCACACACACACCCCAAATAAATCACGGTTATGTGACTGTGGGATGCTGCAAACAGCCAATTGTGAAGTGCAAAATGTGATCATGTAACTGCGGGGGTGGGGTGGGGTAGGTGCAGTTAGAATTTCAAAAGCTGGTCATAAGTAGCTCTGGGGAGATCCATTGTAATGTTAACTAAAATGACCAGTCGTAAGTCAAAAGGACTACCTGTACATCTTCTCAGTATATTACACAACATACCTTCATATAACTTTGGAGGAAGAGAAGTGTCTTAATTTTTTATTGTCGCGTCATAGTTAAATGTGCAGCAAATAAATTTAAGAAATAATTTGTTAATTTTGTTATTGAAATCTTTGTGGTTTATTACGAGAACAAAATTAGGGATGAGATTATATCATTTGTAATTAATTGCTTTTTAATTAAGGGAAAGAAATACAACAAGGAGAAAGAAATGTAGTATGAATTATTTTAACAGTAAACAGTTACAATTCTTGGAGATATAATAAGGATAATGTTTTTTTAAAAAACATTATTTATATAAATATGATTGTGTGCCAAAAGCTAAAATTTTCACAGGATAATATTCTCTTGAAGTATATACCAAGAATATGGAATTTGGCAACTAGATTTTTCCATGCCCTTATTATGGCCAAAAGACTGATATTCCAGCATTGGAAAGTTAAGTAGGTGGCTCTTTTCATTCAGTGGATTGAAGAACTGGCTGCACTTGCCACTTATGAGTGGATTGCCTATAGATGTAGATTTCGTATAGACAAGTATAATGAAAAATGAGATTCATTTATACAAACACAGTAGATTAAAATACGATAGTTATAAAAGGGTATTATAAATATATACGTATTTATAATATTTGTATCAGATATGTTTATATAGAATTGTAAATGTCTACTGTTTAAAAGAGATAAGATGATATCTTGATAGGTTGCAAAGGATATGCATGTTCTGTATTTGGCCAGCAACTCTACATGTGCAGGCTTTTAATTAATCTCTTGAGTTTTCTCAGGCTAGATATGCCTGCCCGCTTAATTAATGAGCTGGTTAGTATTATGATGATTGGCCACCAAGAAATCTCAGTGATTTGACTGAGAAGAACTAAAGAAGATTCTCAGAAAAAGGTAGTGGCAAGCTATTTGTTTATTGTTGCCAAGAAAATTATATGGACTATAAACTATAGCTTTCAGGAGGTGACCTTGATCCAAGAAAGTCATCTTCTACCCATTTTAAGAGAATTGGCCCTAGGCTTTAACCAAAGCATCATCCTGCCTCTACAGCATCATAGAATCATAGCATCATGTAATGTAAGGGTTGGAAGAGACTTTAAGCCTCTTCTAAGCCAATTGTTTCTCATTCAGGACTTCAGTGTAAAGGCTTTTGAAAGTTTGCAGAATTGGATATTCATGAGATAAAGAAGCAAGCAATTGCCAATTGGTACATTGAGAATTTTTGGGTATACCTATACCCAATCATTGGTATAGTTTGAGAATGGTCAACAAACTTCTAATGAGGCTTCAGAATGCACAAATGGGGTTCTCATGAGAATGAAGCTGAAGATAAAGGGGGCAGTTGTACAAAAGAAAGGATGTGGTTTGATTGAATTCTGGAAGAATCAGAAGAGATAAAAAATAAAAACGTGTTTTTTTTAATCTAATGTGTACTTAAACTCAGGAACACATTATTATGAAATGTGGTGCTAGCAGATACTGTTGGACTGGGTAGATCAAGGGTCTGATGCATCAGGGGATTGCTTATGTTCTCATGATGCTGTGTTGATAGCACAATTTGTGGAATAGAAGAGAAAAGATCTAAGCAGATAGATGCTTAATTATCCCTCTGGAAGATTGAAGCTTCCCAGTAAGGCAATAAAAGGTTTATTTGTCTGATGACTTGGATAGTAATTTGTGGGGAAGTCATTTACAGACAAATATAATAACATTAATGAAATCTTGATGTCTGTTTTTCCTCTTCCTCTTTTAGGAGCAACCTGCCAAAATGTCTAGCAAGAAAGAGAATGCGCACAAGAAATGGAGTGTCTTGAAAGAAAGGCTGGGGTCCCAGGATTCGGATCAGACAGAAGCCAATCTGGAAAATGCAGAGCCAGAGCTCTGCATTCGTCTCTTGCAGATCCCTTCGGTGGTGAATTACTCGGGGCTCAAGAAACGGCTGGAAAGTAGCGATGATAGCTGGATGGTCCAGTTTTTGGAACTCTGTGGACTGGATCTTCTGTTAGAAGCCCTAGACAGACTGTCGGGGAGAGGAGTTTCTAGGATCTCAGATGCCCTCCTGCAGCTGACATGCATCAACTGTGTGCGGGCAGTTATGAACTCTCAGAAGGGCATTGAATATATTGTGAGCAATGAAGGTTATGTCAGGAAACTCTCTCAAGGTAAAGGCATCCTCTCCCTTTCCCTCCCCCCCTCTCTCTCTCTCCTCCCCTCCCCTTTGGATTATTTATTATTTGATTTTTTATGATTTTATAGTTGGGGCTCATTATTACCGGATTTTAGAGCTCTTCAGAAATCCCTAGAAAGCACAGAGGTTAGTGGGGGTAACTGAATAAACTAGCAATCATGACATTGAAAAATCTGTAGGCTTTGTCATCCCTTGCAGGGAAGTCAGATGAGTGCTGTGACTTGAAACAGAGGCAGTAGAAGTGGGAGCGGGGAAGGAGATGTCATGTCAGTGTAGTTTTCTGCCGACTCAAGATATGATGGATAGTAGCTCTTCAGCTCAGCAGTGGGGAAAGTGTGAAATGGCTAAAGGGTGTATAAGAATGTCCTGTCCTGTCTTGTATTGTACAATCATCTCTCCAGTGGTCTGAAGCCTTTCTCTCCTTCCACTCTTCAAATTACACGCCAAGGAAAAAGAACATGAGTACCTACTTCTGAAAAGCAGGAAATAACTCATAAAAAGAAATGAACTCTCCCCTGGCCTTCTTCAGATCAATATAACTCGATTGTTAGGTACACTACAAAGGTTGTATATAAAGAGATGTCTCACAGAAAATACCTTGTACATTATCTTACACAGCTGAGGAAGAAGAAAAAAAGATATGTACTAAATTGGAGTACAAGATGTTGGTGTAGTATAGGATATTGAATTAGCTTGTAAACTGGAGAGGTGCAATCCTATGTAGAGGAAAGGAGGCCCATTAGAATGAATTGTATTTGGGGGAAGGCAGCTGACCTCGTGGTGAAGTGGTGTGGACAAGCTGCGACTGCACGAAGTCCCACCAATTTCTTCAAGTCTGGAGGCTCTACGGAGCCGAACGTCAACCTGTAGGGGTGATGAAGGTAGAGGGGATGCTTCGGTGGTCATGAGGAGAGCACAGTCTCCTCGACTGACCTGAAGAAAACCCCTTGGACCAGCAGAAAAGAAGACGGCCATTATGGCTAAACTGAAGCCGTGAAGACAGCTGAAACGGAAGTGAAGAAAGGAGAGATCTTGTAGCAGTGTGCTCGGTTTGGGTAAGAAATTCTTTTAACTTTTGCCGTGGAATTTTCCCTAAAGCACCCCCTTTGGAAAGTGGGACTCAACAGAGGTAAATAGCTGCGACTAAGGACCTGGAGCTACTGTCAGATTTGGTAAAGAAAGAAAAGAAATTGCAGTTAGAAGTAATTTTAAAAATAAAAGACGGACTGGTTTAATTAGCTTTTCAAAAATTAAATTCTTTCAAAATTTTGGACTATACTCTTATTATCACCTTGACTTGAAGAACTTTGGGAAACTATTAGAAAATATTTTGATTTGGAGACCTTTTATTTGCAGCAACAGCTGAGGAAAAAATGTAACAGTGACACCTGCTGGCCGAGGAAGGCAATATAGAGCTGAAAAAAGTGGATGAAGTGAAAGCTGTTGACTAGGGTAGACTGGCTGGAATATACTAAACACCTGCAACTGATTATACTTGGTACTTGGAAATAGACTGTGAAAACATTCGACTTTTACCTTGAGGATTATAAATACGCTGGATAGTGTGTGAGAGTGAAACAGCTTGGAGTTCTGAAACAAAGTGGAAACTGTTAAGGGAGTGATTAATGGAGTGATTGTCTGAACAGGTCTAATATTGGCTATCTTAGTGCAACACAACTGGGACATTGGGATTCTGACAGATTACTGAGTAAAATTTAAAATTTATTAAAACAAGGTAAAATGGGACTGCAAGGGGAAATAAATATCTTACTAAAAGGAATACTATTGACGCTCCAAGATACGCAGGAAATGATGACAAGAAACCATAGGGAGATAAAAGAATTGATACATGATGTAGTTGTGAGACCAGAAAACTATGACCAAAAGACATTGAACAACAAACATGAAATTCAGGAAACAAAAAATAATATAGAAAGAACAGAGGAAAGGACAGGGGAGGGAAAATGACAAATAACACAAAAAGATAAAAAAGAAGAGACAGTCAAAGCTGAAGTAGAAATGGTGAATTACACTTTAAGAGATCAAAAGTTAAAAGGGGGTAGACACCCGTGAAGTGAGGAAAAGATCATTGAAAGATGTATTGAAGGTTCAAAAGAGCAGAGAAGCAGTAGAGATAGAAGAAATACGTAGATTAAACACGAACGAGATAAGAAGATACAAGATCCCATGGGAGGAGTATGGGAGATGTGCCAAGAAGTCAACAAGAGTCGAGATACGAAAATGGACAAGAGATGAGGGATAAATGCAGAACACTGTTTAACATGGGAGCTATACCATTAAGAATTAATATAAAGATAGAAATTAGAAATGAGATCACTTTTTTGATTTGAGAACTATTCTATTAACAGGTAGAAAATAGCAGCAGAAGTTAGAAATTTGGACATGCAAACAAAGATGTGTAATACAATAATGATCATTGAATAATTAAGATAAGTAAACTTTAGGATTATTTGGAGGTTAATTGGCTATAAATGTGATGCTTACTTGATGTTTATAAATGTTTGATATTATTAATGGATTATAGATAAAATTAAACAGAGGGCCTAATCAAACAATGTAAA
>JANHFL010004027.1:316758-334837 GCA_032468155.1 Oxyrhabdium leporinum | reverse complement strand
TATCTATCTATCTATCTATCTATCTATCATCTATCTATCTATCTATCTATCTATCTATCTATCTATCTATCTATCTAAAGGAGAAATCCAGAGGCATACAGCCCCTCAGAGACTGTCAAAAGCCAGAGGGCCTTTGCAGAATTATGAAACGACATCGGCGGAATATATCGAAACACAGCACAAGACATAATTAACTTCTGTTGGCAAGTACAGCAAGCCCTCGAGTCACCACGAGCGAGGCCAACGTTTCTGCTGCTAAGCGAGACAGCCGTTAAGTGAGTTTGGCCCCATTTTACAACCTCACCCCAGTTGGGAAGTGAATCCGTCGTTAACTACGTGCCAGTTGCCAAGCGTCCAAATTTTAATCCTGTGACCACGGGGACATGCGCAAAACAAGTCATAACACCACTTTTTTCAGTGCCGTTGTTAACTCTGAATGGTCACTAAGCATGCTGTTGTTGAGGACTCCCTGTGCAGGTGGTTGTTGACTTATGACCGTAATGGAGCCTTGCCCATGAAAGGTTGTAAGTTGTGACGGTCGTAAAGCAAGTCATCGCATGTGACCAATTTGATTCTATCGCCATTTTTGCGGCAGCTGTAAAACAAATCCTTTCTTCATTAGGGGCAAAAACCTGGTTTTCTGTAAAACCGTGGTAAAATGCAGTCATGTAACTGGGGGACACTGCAAATGGAGGCCGGTTGCAAGACCCCCCAACATCTGGTCATGTGGCCATGGGTGTGTGGTGTCTCCCTCCCCCCCCAGCTGCCAGAATTGGGTCCTAAACAGCTACAGGAAGTCCTCGACTTGCAACTTAGTTGCTTAGTGATTGTTTGAAATTACGATACGTCCGAGGTCCACTGCCACTTCAAACAGTCACTAGGGAACTAGCTGGTAAATAAGAGGATTTTCTGTAGCTATCTACTCTGAACTTTATAACTATGGTAACGCAGGTGTTGTGGCCTGTTGGCAGCCGAGTCAGAGAAGGTGGTGTTGGCGTGGGAGTCAGGGTCAGCGTCAAGGCAACCTGAGAGCTCTGCGGGGGAAGAGGGAATGGAGCTGGCAGAGAGAAAGAGAAAGAGACAGAGGCGGAGCCTGGGCCGTCCGTCAGATGGAGAGTCAACAGCCCCCAGGTCTGGAGGTGGCTGATGAGGAAGAGGAGGAACGGCTGGGTCCAGTGCCTGATGTGCGGATGCACAGAAAGCAGAGGAGAGGAGAACAGCGGAAATCTATGGGCCGGTCCTTGGGACGGAAGAGCCACTGCTGCTAGGGAAGCCCCACCCGATCTCTGGGGATAAAAGGCAGGGGGCGGAGATGAATAGGTGTGGCAGACAACTATACATCTTCCGGTTGGACAGATGTTAGACTGCGGTGAGAGAGAAACTTTCTGCCGGGCTGCCGGCACTCCTAATAAAGGAATCATTGATTTCACTTCAGAGGGTTTGTCATGTTCGGGGAGCTGGATCAGAACAATAAGGCATCTCTCCAAGCAAAGGGATTTCTGCCGCCTTCTAGCTTTTTAGATGGTTGGGAAATCTCTTTTTCTATAAAACTGGAGTGCCTCTTACCTGCTTGTTATATTGCATTATGCCAAGTGTGGGGAAGACCCAGGTACTGGCTGGGGGCACAATGTCGCTGTCAGCGAAGCTCACCCACTGAAGGACCTGGGAAGCTGCCTCTTGAGTTCTGCCTCGTAGTTCCTCGTTGCTGACTGAGAGAGAGAGAGGGAAACCGGCCAGTTAGAGAACCAACGATCAAAAAGAATAGAGGTAATTCTCCACTTACAGCCACAACTGAGCCCAACATTTTATGTTGCCAAGTGAGAAACTTGTTAAAGTGAGTTTGGCCCCTTTTCAGGATCTCCCTTGCCATGGTTGCTTAAAGGAATCACCGCGGTTATTAAGCGAGGAACACAATCGTTAAGTGAATCTGACTTCCCCGTTGACTTGGCTCATCAGAAGGTCGTGAAAGGGGATAACATGACCCCGGGACGCTGCAACCGTCGTAAGTGTGAGTCAGTTGCGAAACGTCCAAATGTAAATCACGTGATCCCGGGGATGCTGCAACGGTCATAAGCGTTAAAAATGGTTGTAAGTCACTTTTTTTCAGTGCCGTTGTAACTTTGAAGGGTTACTAAGTGAACTGTTGTTAAGTAGAGGACTATCTTACACTGGCAACTTTAGTTAAGGCAGTTTCCTCTAAACCTGACCCAACATGGAGTCCCTGAGATTTTGGATAAAACTGACAAGCGCAGACGTATATTTACCGTAGTGTGCGATGGCGTTGCTCTCGAATATGCGGTTTGTTCCAGCAGATTCTTTTCCTTCACAGTTGAGTCTGTCCCTGTGCTAGGTGCTGTGTCTGAAGTGATGGAAGCAGGAAAAGGAGCTTTTTCTTAGTGGTACCAATAATGTAAGCCGAGCTTTCACATTCATGTTCCCTCTTGTGCACGCTTTCTTGCATGAGACGAAATCAGAATTCGAATATTTTAATGTATATTGTAACTGACATATTTAACATTATTTTCGAAAGAGAAAAAAATGTATCAATACAGTCCATGATATAAACTTATAAACTTATTTGTTTTAATGAATGGCTCTATTTAAGCTAAAACACTGCCATTAAAAAAAATATCCCTATAGGTGTCATCTGCAAGTAAAAAAGCAGGGAAGAATTTTTCCGGTTTTGGAAAGGCATTATCGTTCAGTATATTATCTAGAGCACACAGTGTGTTAGCAATGAATGGACTTTGTCACTGATCACATAATCTCAGTGTTGCTTAGACATTCAGGGAAGTTACATTTCAGTTCCTGCCATTCCTAAAGTGGGGGAAAATGAACATAGGGCTCAGCCAGAAACCATGGAGGGCTGAGACAGTCATTGCACTGAATTTTTATTATTGTAACCCTAGTAATCGTCCTATAAACTAAGGATATTGGAGCTAAAGGATGGGGAAAGGTCAAGAGTAAGCAAGTGTTCTTCCACTTTTCTATCGAAAATCTATGTCAACTAAATTAACAATTTTAATTATAGGATATGTTTCTGTACACATTTTCCTATGCATTTTCCTCCTACGTGTGTGTGTGTGCGTGTGCGTGTGCGTGTGTGTGTGTGTACAGGTAGTCCTTGACTTACAGCAGTTTGTTTAGTGATTGACGTTACAGCGGCACTGGAAAAAAAGTGACATAACCATTTTTCACACTCATGAATGTTGCAGCATCTCCTCGGTCACATGATCAAAATTCAGACGCTTGGCAACTGACTCATATTTTTAATGGTTGCAGCATCCTAGGATCAGGTGATCACCTTTTGTCACCTTCTGACAAGCAAAATCAATGGGGAAGCCAGATTATTATTATTATTATTTAAATTTAGATTAGATTTAGATTTAGATTCACTCAATAACCATGTCACTAACTTAACAACTGTCACAAAAAAGCTTGTAAAATGGGGCAAAATTTACTTAACAAGTGTCTTGCTTAGAAACAGAGAAGTGGGGCTCAGTTATGGTCATAAGTCAAGGAACTACCTGTATATGTATATCCTGCCGTTCCGCCAGAAAATGAAGACAATTTATTTGTCCCACATTACTGAATATACTGAATTGGTCCTGTCCTTTCAAAGGCATAGATGTGGACTGTGAAGCTATGAGATGCAATTCACCATCCTGCCTTATGTCTTTTAGAGAGTCACTCCATGTGGGCATCAGTAACAAGAACGAGTGAAGAACATATTGAGCCGGATTACTCTAAAATAGAACAGCTGTTTTGCTTTCCACAAACCAAGCCCAAATCAAAGGAAGTTGCACCAGTGAAGACAGAACCAAAAGAGGTATCTTGATAATCTACTTGAACTAACGATATTCATTTGGATGATTGTTTGAACCCTCCAAGAATTCCCATGTATCAGGTGTTGAGCTTGTTACAGAACAACATCCTGTTACCCAACTAAGCAAGGAGGTTTTTGAGATTAGAAGGAGCATGTTTTTTCATGTTAGTTTATTGTTTTTATTTGTAAACATGCAAGCCTGTAAAATGATGTGGCCACTCTAAATTGCTCCGATACAGCAATTTTAATTATTTCATTATTTAGGACAAATGCAGATAATTCATTACTAATATTCCAAAAACAGAAATCTTAACAGAATTCAGAGTGAAGGTGATGGGCAGCAGGGAGAAAGCAGAATTGCTTAATTCCTTCTTTGCACCTGTCTTATGCAAAAGGAAAAAAAATAGCCCAACCTACCAAAAGCAGCACTGTATGAACAGGAATGTGGGTCAAAATAGGCAAGGAATTGATAAGAGAATACTGATCTGCTTTGGATGAGTTCAAATCTCCAGGACCAAGTGGTTTACATCTTTGGGTACTAAAGGAGTTGGCAGATGTGATCTCAGAACCACTGAATGAAAATTTTCAGTGGAACTGGAGCATAGGGGAACTGCCAGAGGACTGGAAAAGATTTGATGTGATTTCAGACTTCAAAAAGGGTAAAAAGGCTGATCCAGGAAACTACAGACCAATCAGCTTGATATCAATACCTGGGAAAGATAATCAAGTAGCAGATTTCTGAGCATCTAAAAATGAACAAGGCAATTATTGGAAGCCAGCATGGGTTTGTTAAAAAACAGATCATGCCAAACAAACCGTATTGCCTTCTTCAACAAAGTGACTACATCTAGTGGATCAGGGAAATGCTTTGGATACACTATACTTGGACCACAGCCTACTTCTTGGTTAGACAACACAATGTTAGACAACACAGTACCACCACCAGATGGATTTGCAGCTGGATGACCAACTGCACTCAGCATGTAGTCCTCTATGGAGCTACATCTACATGGAGGGAAGCACGCAGTGGGATACCTCAAGGTTCTCTTCTGGAACCCAGTGCTCTTCAACATCTTCATAAATGGTCTAGATGAGGATAGAATAAGGAACTCATCACATTTGCAGACGACACCAAGCTGAGGAGAATTGCTTAAACTTTGGAAAATAGATTCAAGATTCAGAAAGATCCTGACAGACTTGAGCACTGAGCCCTATTCAACAACATGCAGTTCAGTGGTGAGAAAAGTAAGGTCCTGCATTTAGCAATAGCACTTCGACTTATACATCACTTCACAGTGCTTTACAGCCCTCTCTAAGCAGTTTACAGAGCCAGCAAATTGCCCCCAACAACCTGGGTCCTCATTTTACTGACCTCGGAAGGATGGAAGGCTGAATTTAGGCAGGAAAAACCAAATGCATAGGTATAGAATAGGAGGTACCTGGCTTAATGCTAGTAACTGTGAGAGGGATCTAGGTGTCCTAATAGATCACCACTGAAGTATAAGTCAGCAGTATGCTGCAACCGCCAAAAAGTTCTAGGCTGCATCAACAGTGAGAGAGCATCAGTATCATGGGAAGTGATAGTACCACTCTATACTGCGCTAATGAGGTCACACTGGGAACATTGTGTCCGGTTCTGATCACCACATTACAAAAACAATGCTGAGGCCTTAGAGAGAGTGCAAAGAAAAGCAACAAAGATTATAAGGAGTCTGGAGACTACATCAGATGATGAACAGCTATGGGAACTATGTTTAGCCTAATGAAGAGAAGCGATGACAGCAGTCTTCCAACATTTGAAGGACTGTCACAGGGAAGAGGGTGTCAATTTATTTTCCAATAGCACCTGAGTGCAGGACAAGAACAATCGGTGGAAGCTCGTCCAATGAGATTCAACTTGGAAATAAGGAAGAATTTCCTGATAATGAGAATGATTAATTAATGGAACAACTTGCCTCCTGTAATTGTGGGTGCTGGAGGTTTTCAAGACAAGATTGGGCAACCATTTGGCCAGGATAGTATAAGGACTCCTGCCTTAGGCAGGAGGTTAGACTAGAAGATCTCCATGGTCCTTTCCAGCCCTATGATTCTCTGAAGTTCAGAAAATTATTATTATGGTTGGTCACACAGTCAGCCAGACGTTTGGACTCGATTTGGCATTTTTATCTACCTATCAAGTCTTTATTATTATTTACATATCTAATTTATTGGCTACCCAACTCCAGTGAACTTTAATCTTAATGTTAAGCTACTGCCACAATAAAAGGATGAAAAGAATGAAAACATTGGCATTATTCACACTTCCCAATTGATGATAGCATTGTATAGATTTGGAAAAGTCCATTTACAGTGTCATGTCGTCTTATTTTACAAATTTCTATAAAAATAAAGCTGAGAATAACTGGCAAGTGGTTTTAATTTATACTTTGTAATGAATTTATAAAACTCAACATAAATGTTTCAATTTTCCAAAACAGATTACATTTCTAGATTCCAAGAAGAGTCTTAATTTGAACATATTTTTGAAGCAATTTAAGTGGTAAGTGGTATTTTTATATTGATAAAATAATAACATCATTAAAAATACCGTAATATTTGTAACAATTAACACTGCCATTCTGTGCTTATTTTATGTAGTTATTATAGATTTACATATCTATCCTCTTAAACTGCACTGAAACATACAAGAATTACAACACAGCTTACAGAGCTTATCATACATTTAGAATCTGACTTATGCACACATATATACAAGAAGCTTCTCCAAGTAGCCATCTTGCTTTAATGAAGCTTCTTTTTGCATTGAGGCAAAGAGGAAAATTCTTTCTATACTACCTACTATCAAGAGGCATCTTTGCTCAAATCTGATATAGTTTTGCCATACATAATTGGGATTGGTACCACTTTGGATAGATGCTACCTATCATCATAACATAATAGATGCAGCCTAAAATTAGACCTGGGTAGCTTTTTTGCTTGAACCTAAAGATCTGTGTCCTCATTCATCATTTACCCTACCTAGCGTCTGCATTCACTGATAGCCAAACTCAGAATATACTTGCCATGACTAATTATTGCTAATTGATTTATTTTTCTTAAGTATACCCATTCCTTTTTAAACCTAATTTAGCTAGCAACCAATACTGAATTTTGTTGTAATGAATTCCAAATGTCAACTGCAGGTATAGAATGAAGAGATCTTTTTTTTCTGACTTGAACATACTTGTTAATCGATTTCATTGGGTAGACACAACATTCTAACCTTATAGCAATAGTACTTAGACTTATGTACCTTCCCATAGTGCTTTGCAGCACTTTCTGGGCAATTTACAATGTCTGTATATTGCCCCCAACAATCTGGATGCTCATTTTACCAAGCTAAGAAGGATAGAAGGTTGAGTCAACCTTGATCCCATCAGAATCAAACTCCAGACTGTGGGGTTACAGTTAGCTTGCAATACTGCATTCTAACCACTGCACCAGCAGGGGCTTCTTATGAGAAGAAGAGGAGAGAACCCTGCCTTTGCCTTCCCCATAATTACGTAACGGTGATTGCATCTAATCCACAATCTCTTTTATCCACAGCACAAATCAGGAGGTAGTTAAAATGATTCAGGAAGGTGACAGAACAAAGTTTGATGTTGAAGTGCTCAAGCAGCTTCTTAAACTCCTACCGGAAAAACATGAAGTAAGACAAACAACAACAACAAAAGTCTATTATTTCAATTTTTCTTTGTATTGCATTTGCTGCATTTATACATCATGATTTAATAATCAATATATATTGGTTTGTGTGTGACGGGGAAGAGAGGGAGTATTTTCTAGCCTCTTCATCAGTGTGGCTGAGAAAAGAAGTTCAGAAGCTGTCTCCTCAGATTTAAATTAATCAGAATTTAATATTGCATACAAACAAAAATGTAGTCAATCAATTTTTGATTTATTAGCTTCTTAACCCATCATGATGCTCAAAACCACAAGCCTTTGTATATGTAGAAACAGTAATGTTACTGGAACATAACATTTCTCTTTTCTTACTAGATAGAAAATTTGAAAACTTTCAAAGAAGACAAGGAAAAATTAGCAAATGTGGATCAGTTCTATCTTCTACTCCTTGGAGTTCCTAGGTAAGAGGAACATTAATGAGAATATTTGTTAAAGAAACATGCATTTAATTAGTTAATTTAAATATACACATTTCAAACGTTTCTAAAGCAGGAAATATCATTTGTTTTAAATGATTCCAGCGTTATAGTAGTTACAGAAGAGTTATAGATGGGAGGAAGGGGAAATCTTTTTCAGATGGCAGTTATCTGCATGTTCAGACGTACTAGTATAAAGAGGTATATTTTAATATCTAAATGAATGGATTAAAAGGTAATTTGATAAAATAAAAGTAATGGTTGAATGTATTCAGTTGCCAGTTTAGAATAAGATTAATACAAAATATTTTTACACAAATAAATTATGCCAGCTACATCTTCATATAGATAATCCTTGACTAAGGAGACCTGGGGAGGAATGGGGGAAGTGGGATCTGTTGTTACTCAATCAACCCCTTCACTGTGCTGTTAATGTTTAAATAATATTAATGTATTAAAAATGGGTTTAATATTCCCAGTTTTCCTATATTGTCTATAGGGAAGTCAAGCATTTAAATTTGTAAGGTACATTTAACTGATTTGCTCCAAAATAGTGACTGGCTTGAAAAATGTTCATTCCAGCTCTGTCTGGGTGCACAGCGGGCAATGTAGTATTTGTATGATTTCTCCATTCTAGCTACCAATTGAGGATTGAATGTATGCTGATGTGTGAAGAGACTGCTGTTCTGCTGGAGATGTTGCAGCCCAAAGCAGAAACAATAGGGAGGGCTTGTGAAGGTTAGTGCTTCTTTAAGGCCTAAGTACAGTTTGGGTGCTCTGAGTTGTCTGAAGAATGGCCAGTTTCTTTCCAGTCTAAAAATCACGATTTGCTGAGAAAACAAAATCTAGTACCTTTGCAGAGAGCCAAGACTTAAATGGTTTGGTCAGTGCTTACGTAAATGCATAGATCTGTCTTTGCTCAGAAGATCCGTATCCACCCCTGCAACAGGTATAAAATATTTGCATTCTCAATCTCTCCAGATTAGTTAGCCAATCTTTGAGAATGGAATGAAGCCATTATCAGTTTGGTATGCAATGTACTAATCCCATCTGCCTAGCAGCAGAAATTTTGCTCAAACATTCACCTTTGACGTAATTAAGGCATGCAAGTTGGAAAGCAAAGCCTCAGTATGTCTGTGCTTTTATCATGTTCCATATTACATACAAGTTCATCATACCATTCGCCTTTGGTGTAAATAACTGCAGGCAAAGGAAAGAGAAGGAGTAAGATATGAAACAAGAGACAGAAAAGGAAACGGCTAAACCTAATTTTCATGAACAACAATCACTATATCTCTACATAGCCTTTTATCCTTCATTCTATCACCACTGTACACCAAACACACATTTTTGTCAATTTCATTGAATTATGCCCCAGATGCCCCACCCTCTCATTCTGCTCACTCTTGCTTTTCAGATCCTTCCTGAAAGATCCAGATGGATCTTACTCTGCTGTTGTTCAGAAAAGCAGTGAAGACTTGGCTCTTCACCCAGGCTTTTGTCTAGGGATAGTGAGACCCTTCCCTTCATTCCATCTAGTCTGTCAAACTTCCCATCTTTGATTGATGTTACTGCTTTGTTTGTTGTGAGTTATCCAAAGTCATTGGGTGTCAAGCAGCATACACGTTTAATAAATTGTTCCTCTTGTTGTGATTTGATCTTTGGTCCTTCTATCTTTATGACCAAACCACCTCAATTATTCTTTCATACTGATCAATCACTTCTATACTGCATGAGGCAATGTTTATTTAGCATCCATTTATTCTTGATTGTATCTTTTCTTGTTTCCCCACACACATTTCTTAAACAATCTGTTCTCATTGCATTTAGATAATTTTTGACATTGAACTTTTACTTTTACAGTATACATTACAACAAAGAGGCATTTTTATATGCAACCTTTTAAAAATTATTTTGATAAGCATTCATTCCTGAAGATAGACCACAGTATATGAACTAGCTTTGTCTCAGAATTTGCATATTATAACATTTCTCCATTCATTTCCCACCTTTAGTAAATATTCTGCTATCTGCTCTTTTTCTCCCACTTAGGTGCAGGCATAGGATCATCAAATTGGAAGGGGTCTCAGATGACAGTTATAATCCAATCCTTGGTTTGGTGCACAATCTGCTATAACATTTGTTCTCACACAATATTTATTTCAGTCATTTACCTCTATTATGACCCTTAATAAACATATTTCAATTCCATATTAATGCAAAACATACCACTTCAAGACTATTCATTTTGCCACACACTGTCTCTGACTTTGCAACACTGTAATAGCAATAGCAGTAGCACTTAGACTTGTGCTTAGACAGTGCTTAGACAGAGTCAGCATATTGCCCCCAACAACCTGAGTCCTAATTTTACAGTCCTCAGAAGGATGGAAGGCTGAGTCAACCTTGAGCCTGGTGAGATTCGAACTGCCAAATTGCAGGCAGATGGCAGTCAGCAGACGTAGCCTGCAATACTGCATTCTAACCACTGTGCCACTGCGGCTCTAACACATAATCTGTAATCAACTATACCTTTCTTAACAAACGGAGCCAATGATCATTTCTATTTAGAGGTTTAAATTGTTGTAGGTTTGTAGTTTTTGCATTTACTTTTGCACCATTTACATTTGCCGAGAACAGTTGCCACAATCTTTTACTCATCAGACATGGATGAGGTCTTTATATATACACACACTAAACAAATCACACATCCACTCCATAAGAAAAAAAAGCTTTTATATTTAAACACTTCTTCAGTTGCACCATCTAGACCTGCAGTATTATTATCCTTCAACGTTCTTCCAACATTTATTATTTGTTAATTAAAAATTGAAAATGCTTATTAAATTGATACTGATATTTTCACCAAGCCATCTGTGTTCACCTACTTAGCAGGTTTTCTTTCCTCTTAGATCTCCTCTCAAGCCATCGGCTGCCCATTTTCTGTCAATTAATCCTCAATGTTGGAAACTTCCTGAACTATGTAAGTGATCTTGAAAAAAAATGTGCATTTAAAAAAAAGCAATGAGTAAAACAGTGTTGTTCTTCTTGCCTGTTTTTCAAATATTGTTCAAATCAGCATTATGAAAATGGCAAATATCATATTGTTCATTCTTTTTGTTCTTTTTCTCTGAAAGGGAAGTCACACAGGAGATGCCGATGGCTTTAAAATTACTACTTTGCTCAAGTTAACAGAAACTAAAGCAAACCAGACTCGCATTACACTGCTCCACCATATATTAGAGGTAGTTTCTGTTGTTTTTCATTGATAAATATAACAATAATAAAAAAATACAAATACAAATAGAAAGAAACTAATGCAGCTGAAATGTATACTAGCCAGAAACCATCTATTTAAGATGATATCTTCCTTTATTTTGTTTGTTTTATTGCAAAAATATTTGAGAGATGGTATTTAATTAAATAGGTGTTGGCCAAAACATACGCATCATATTTTGCTGACGTAAAATATTTCTTCATGATTTTTTTTAGTTCTTCTTGCTCATCTAGCTTGATTGATTTGATTTGCTTTCTTATTAATGCCAATTTTTTGTCAAATTGTCATTTATACTTTTTAATCTTATTTTCTGGCATTAATTATACTGTTCAAATTATTCCAAGGGAATGTAAGACATCCTTGCAAAATATTAGATACAGAAGAAAGGCTTAAATTATGGCAGTTCTTTGTTTTAGAATCCATTCAGCCTAGAGATTCTCTTTCCTTTTATTTTCCTAGTAGATCTTTATAGTTGCTTTTTAAACTGATTCTTGAATTTTCACAAAGCTTAACAAATGTATTTTGGTATAGTGCAGTCCAGTTCATCAAATGTAGTAGCAGCCTCTACTTCTTGGAACAATCTGCCCTTGATATACAACTGGCCCAATGCTTTTGCTCTGGATGAAGGGAGTCCCAATTGCTTGATTTGCATTATATTTTAGTCTGATCCCCATTTTACTGTTCACACAAGATGCTTGGAAGTTTTTGCAACAACTCTTTAGAAACTTGTTTTTAATTCCCACTCATTGATCCAGATCCGTCTATGGTTAATAGTTAAGCTGAATGCAGAGGATTCAAGGCAGACTCTATTAAATGGGGTAATTCCATTTCTTTTCACCCAACTGCAGAAAATCACGTGCCTCCAGGTCATCCATGGATGTTTGGGGATTCTTAGGCAGAGAGATCATCTCTTTGGTATATCTCCAATAAACGGAGACTGACAGGCAGCCAGTATTACTGTGCTAATAATCTCTGAATAATAGTTGACATACAGAGAAACTGCAGCTATCATAAATCGTACATGTATATAATTGGAATTTTTATATTCTCTCCCCTTTATTCTTTTTTTGGTTTAGGAAGTGGAAAAAAATCACACCGATTTGCTTCAGCTTCCCAAAGATCTTGAATGTGTTTCAAAGGCAGCTGGGTAGGGATCACTATATATTTTATTATTGTCAAAACTATTTTTATAGACATATTTCTCTCTTACATTATTGTTGAAAAAAGTAACTTAGCAAATAAATCAGACCATGCTTAATAGGTAAATAATTTGATTAATCATACTTTAAAGGATGATAATATTCCTCATCAAAAACTTGTTCACGGCAAGGTAATTGTTTGAGCCTCCATAATAATAGCCTAAAACCATTGAAGTTGTTTTCTGCACAATTAGGGTTGTACAATCCCATCACATCCACAGAATTTCCATTTTGTTCCTATGAATCAATAGATGCAGAAACAGTATGTATGGCTTATTTCTTTTCAGAATCAATCTAGATGTGATTCATTCTGAATCCAGCTCCAATATAAAGAAATTGCTGGAACTTGAACGGAAGCTGTCATCCTCAATTGAAGAAGTGAAAGCCCAATATGGAACAGCCATTCAGGTTGGTGTAACACAACCCTTCATGCTCTCCTTGGAGGATACTTCCACTGTTTCCATGTAAACAGTTAGCTACTACTACATTTGTGCTGGAAGCAAGGCACCTCCAGGTTGAAAGGATTCACCAGAGACATCTCCATTGCCCATGGGATGTACAGGGTACTCCTTTCATGTCCTTGCTATTTTTCACACCAAAGTGGTACCTATTTATCTACTTGCATGTGCATGCTTTTGAACTCCTAGGTCGGCAGGAGCCGAGACAAATTGACAGGAGCTCATTGTGTCATGTGGCTCACACTCTAGGCTTTTGAACTGCCAAGCTATTAACATCTGAATGGACTTCAGACTCAGTGTCCTAGCCACATGAGCCAACGCAGCCTCTATGAAGTTAGCTGATCCTTTTAGAATTTCCATTTTAATTTCTTTCAGGATAGCTTAACTGCTAACCAAAAGCTGGAAGATGAGTTTGAACTTGTTGAAACTAAGAGAACAGAACTTGCCAACTATCTCTGTGAAGATCCGAACAAATTGTCTTTGGAGGAGATATTTAACACCATGAAAATCTTCCGTGATCTCTACATCAAAGCACTAAAGGTTTGCATTTGAGACATTAAAAAATAAGATCAGTACTGTTGTGAAACCTCATTCTGATGCACGGCAAATGTATTGTGAAATCCTTAGGTGGATGGTATCGTTTTAGAATATTAGACCACAGAAACACAGAAACAAACTAGAGGGCTGCAAGTGCACAGCGTTTTGGATTTGGATTCTTTATAGCACAGGAAGTTGAAGATGTAACACTTGTCAGTATTGTTCATAATTTTCCTTGTTTGAGGTAAAAGAGGTCATAAAATCCATAGCAGATTAAACGGAGTTGGCACTACTGTGCACAGTATAAGAGAAGATTTATGTCCACCTTTCCCTTTCTTCCCATGTTCTGCTTTTCTTCCTACATGCACACAATGCAGACGTGGACATAAAAATAACACAAATGGAAGGAATTCCTGGAGTCTAAAGCTGTTCTATTTTTACTGAGCTGAACTTCCATCTCTGTGCATCATCGGAAAGTTGACATTAAAATAATACCAGGACTTTAGTTTCAGAATGATTCCTGGGGAATTGATTGCCTAACCAAAATATACACATTCCTTCTTACTGAGTCTGTATTTTTCCCATGCATTTTCCTGCAAGATTTTGAAAGTGTTTAAGCACTTTGGTGTGTCTTTCTTCATAGTTCAGCTACAATTTAGTTCTCATCTCATTGTCCCCTTTTTGTGCCCTCTTGATGAGTTTTAGTATCTCACATCTATTAAAAATATATAAATTACTTTATGTTGCTCTGTTTCTTTCTCCTTACATATATTTAGTTTTATGCACTGATTTTTCTTAGTTCTGATTCCTTAATTAGACACCCTGAATCTTGGGATTCCAAAAGACAGATAGGATATAATTTGGCTTAATGTTGATCTAATTGTGATTTGTTGTATGGCAGACTTTAGCCACAGTTTCCTTCTACAGACATGAGAAGAAACTGTGGTTTAATGAATTAGAAACTCTTTATACCTGGGCATCCAAGAAGGGAAAACTTAATAATGGTTCAATTCTGGACTTATAAATAGCAGTCTGACCTGAGCCAGTGACTCAGTAAAGGGAATTTCTTGTAGCAAAGCTAAAAGAAGACTTAACTTCTTTGGACTAGAGGTAGTTCTTGACTCATTACCATTCGTTCACCAACCATTTGTAGTTATAATGATGCTGAATGAAGGTCTTACAACTTGTGCCCAAAGTTATGGTCATTGCAGCACCTCCTTGGACACTGATGACCAAGGACTTCAACTCCCCTCACCAGCCTATCTTCCTCCATCTACATTCATTTGGCCCCCTGCCACCCTGTGCTCTGCTACCCCAGCTGACCTTCACCATCTTCTTCCTCCCATTGCTGACGTGATATATCTGGCCCGGTGTCTGGATCGAGTTGGGCTTGTGGGGAAAAGAAAACAAAAGCAACCCCTGAGTCAAAACCAAAAAGGCCCTTTGCAAAAGTTTCTGGAGTGCAATGCAAATCAGACAGAAGTTAGATGCACCCTTTATATCCCATGTTCTTCATACGCAGGAAAACAAGGACCGAAAGGAACAAGCAGTCAGAGCTGAGAAAAGGAAGAAACAGTTGGAAGAAGAAGAAGCTAAGAGGCCAAAAGGAGAAGATGGGAAAACCAGTGAGTCATGTAAAAGTTTTTCTTTACTTAGGTTCCACAAGCCTGTATCTGGCAACAAGCCCATTGAATTCAACTGAATTTACTTCCTAATGAACCTGCATGGAATTGCAGTAGCTGTGGGAGGACATATTTCATCTCAAATACTGCTGTGACTATGGTTTTGGCCAGATGCCAGTTAGCCTAGAGTAAGCCCCTGTGAGTTTAGTGGAAAGTACTTGCCAGCCAGTATGTTGTTGTAGTTATAGTACTGTGTTTTAGGAAGACCTAAATTCAGAGCCATCTTTGACGCTTTAAGTGAGGTTCAATCTCTCAGTCACCCACTTTCACAATAGGTTTTTGGGAGGCAGGAAAAAAAAGAAGAAAGGAATGATATGCACATCAGCTTAAATACTAGACAAGTTATAATGCCAGCAAAACAATCAGAATATATGTGTATAGGTATGTGTCTGTATAAGATGGATGGATGGACAGACAGACAAACGCAAAGAAACTGAAAACAGTTTATTATTTTAATGCTATTCTTGTGCATATACTATCTAACACCTGTGCAAATACTATCTGGCATCAATACAATAGAGTAATGTGTACAGCCTTGATGCAAAGGGAAAAATAATCTCTTTATGTGATAATTTGCTACACTGAAGCATAATACAATTAGTAAGGCAATAAAATTAAGCTTTCCAGGTAATTACTTACAAAATAATCTGAACTGTAGTTGCTTGTTCTGTTGTACTCAAGTTTCAGTGAGAGCTACTAAAAGCTATCTAAATGCATAATTCTGCTCCTTCTCTCCCAGTTATCAGGACTTTCACTTTATGGATAGAGATAGCGCTAACATCTGGGATGTTTTTGTAATTCTTTCACACAGTCAGAAAATAAAGCAGTAATCAACAAGAAAGCAAACCCTGGATGGATGAGATTATTTGCATAAATGTCATTAGTTGGTGGTTCAGTGCTAGAAATTGCAAGGATAAGTGCTCATCAAAGGACAAACATTTGGATTGTTTTTTTCCCAGATTCCAAAACACAATTTGTTAAGTTGATTTGCATGTGCAACTACAGCTCAATGGAACCCAAAATAAAATGCAGTGAAATGTAGGGCTCCAGTCTGATTAACCAATTCGCTTTTTTCTCCAAATTCCAACTCTAGTTAAGAAAGGAGCTGCCAAACAAGAGGAGGTGTGTGTTATTGATGCTTTGCTGGCTGACATAAGGAAGGGATTCCAGCTACGAAAAACAACCAGGAACAAAAATGGCACAGACACTCCCATGAAAACCACACCTCAGAGAGGAAAAGTGATTGGTAAGGACAGAAAGTCAGAAAATCTCATGAGCTTTTTCCCCTTGCTTAACTTACAAAAGTCCATTTTGTTTCCATCTGTTTCCGTTGATGGCCAGTTTGCTTCCAGATCCAGTTCAAGGGGCTGGTTTTTAACCCTTAAGACTCTTTATAGCATGGGTTATCTAAGGAGCCGCCTCTCCCCAGTTACATTGTCCTGCCCCATTAGATCTAGAAGAGAAGGCATGTTGCAGGTACCTTCATTTGGTGGTCCCAGAAGATATGTGTTCTCTGCTGTCACACCCACCTTATGGGACATTCTTCTCCCGAAATTAAACTAGTTCCACTCCTTTCCATATTCCGAACACATTTCTATGTCATCAAGTCTGGGGCTCCCTGGCAATTGTAGACTTGCTCAGATGGCTCCATTGTTGACTTGCAATTGTAGACTTGCTCAGATGGCTCCATTGTTGAGGAGGCCATGGTATGGTATTTTTTTCATTTTTTTCATATTTATTAATATGGATTTTTATATTTTACATTTTTTATTTTTGTATTTATCTGATTGTTTCTGCATTGTGCAGAGTCATTTTCAATGAAATGGGTGACTATATAAATTTGATTATTAAATAGTAAATAAATCTGGAATGAGGACGAATAGAATTCACTGTCTTCTTTCTGTTGTTTATCTCAAACCTCTTTTCAAAAATATTCTCAAAGAGAAACGGCATGAAGCTGTTTCATTTCAGCACCCAGAAATTATTTTTTTCCTTCTTATTCCTAGTTGCAAATGTTTATGGGAAAAGAGAGTACTATGAACTGGGAACTGTATAACTCTAGCTAGCATAGTTCTTTCATTTTTTTAAAATGTTCGAACATTGTTTGGAGAAATTATTGTTACTCATTGCACCTGATCCTTTTCCAAATAGAAATGAAAGCCACATTTGGTTGGAAAACCAAATTCACGTCTAGTGTGGACCATATCATTAAGAGCAGAAATGCCTCTAAGTGAAGCTTGATTCCTGGCAAGTTGAGGGACACATTTACACCGTTTTCTTTTGTAACAAGATAGAAGTGGTTTCATCTTTCAGGATTCTTTGTTTTTTGCTTCCCAATCTAATCTACAGACAAGGAATTCTCTAGTTGTCTCCCTTGGAAGTGCAGATGAGGTGAGCCAGGTACTGCCCTGCTGAGATAGACCCATATCATAGCCCACCTCAAAGTCTCTGTTCCCAATGGAATGACAACATAAAGTTGTTAAATTTTCCTCCCCCCACAGCTCATAAAGAAATTCATGCACGCACAGGCACACATATACACACACAATGGGATTGTGAAACAGAGATAGAAAACGAACACAGGGTATCTATATCCTGTGATGATTTAAACTTTGTGTTTGGTAGCTTCCAGTCCAGCTGTTGAGTCCTCTTCAAAAGTAAGGTGTTGTTTTTTTTAATTTGAACTGTACTAAGGTTCAAGATCACAGATGGGAGCTGAAATGACAGGAATCTATATGCACAAAGTGTTGAAAAAAATGGCATTAAAAAAAAACATAACTGAATACTTCTCCTGAAATGATTGTTTTATATATACTAATATGCTGGTGTTTGTTTATGAAAGAATGTCCTATGCTCTCAGCCTCCATGTAAATTTGTGAATTTATTTATACATCTATCTATCTATCTATCTATCTATCTATCTATCTATCTATCTATCTATCTATCTATCTATCTATCTAT
>JANHFL010004027.1:297475-307790 GCA_032468155.1 Oxyrhabdium leporinum | reverse complement strand
CATCTTGCAGTTAATTGTACCCCTAGGTACTTTACTCTCTTGGTAATCTGAATATTTAAAGTTTTAACTATGTCTTTTTTCTGTTTTTCTGTGACATTTTTCACTAGTATCTTAGTTTTTTCTTTATTTATTTTCAGCCCAGCCACTTCTCCATACTCCTCAATTTGTTTAAGTAATTTTGGGCCTGTTTCTTGTGGTTAACACAATTTTAAAAAATGTTGAGACTCTAGAAAAAGTGCAGAGAAGAGTAAGATTAGAGGAGCGGAGGCTAAAATATATGAAGAATAGTTGAAGAAATTGGGTATGACTAGTTTACTGAAAAGAAGAAGGGTGACATGATAGTAGTGTTCCATTATCTCAGAGGTTGCCACAAAGAAGAGGGGGTCAACTGATTCTCCAAAGCACCTGAAGGTAGAAGCAATGGATGGAAACTAATCAAGGAGAGCATCAACTTAGAACTAAGAAGAAATTTCTTGACAGAACAATCAGTGGAACAGCATACCTCCAGAAGTTGTGGGTGCTTCATCACTGGAGGTTTTAAAGAAGAGTTTGGACAACTACTTGCCTAAATGGTATAGTGTCTCCTGCTTGAGCTGGGGTTTGGACTAGAAGACCTCCAAGGTCTCTTCCAACTCTGTTATACTGTTAGATCATTTGGAGTTCCAGCACATCTGAAGGTCTCCACTTTAGAAAGATTGCTTTACTTGATCTTCTAGCACCTTGATTTAATTTGTAGCCTTGTGTTTAGAATCCAGCTACCTGTCACAAGGTACAGAACTGCAGCCATTCAGTTTAATTTCATTAAGATGAAAAACCCAGAGCTTCCATAGACACGGAAGGTGAAATTCCCAAAATATATATGATGCCTTCAGTTGGCAATGTGTATATATATATAAGCCAATGAAGGAGAATATTTGTAGCTCAGGGTTGAAATGAGGGGTCCTTGGTGCTCTCTGAGCTTGCTTGCTTTCTTGCAGATGTTTGATTATCCTAACTAGGTAACATCATCCATGCACTGATATTATCTAGTTAGGGTAATGAAATGTCTGCAAGAAAACAAGCAAGCTCACAGAGCACCAAGGACTGCTCATATATATTTAAGTGCTAATACAATAGAGAAGAAACTTGTTTCAGTGCTGTTCTCATCATGCAAAAAATTTTGGGGCATAGTCTTTTCAACCTTCAATGGAAAATTATGCAATCCCATGGAATGATAGAATGATGGAGTCAGAAGGGATCACAAGGACGACCTAGCATAATCCTCTGTGCAGGGAAATCACTGGTCCTCAAAAGGTGGCCACCCCTCTGTTAAAATGCTCTAAAGATCCTCTGCAATGCCAGATGTGCATGAACATACTGGCCTATGATAATACTCATTGAAGGTGGTTGTTGTAATGCAATGCATATGGAAAACGCTGGATTGTAAAAATCTGGAATTTGACATTGAACAACAATGTCTGTGTTAGAGCACTGACATAAAAGAAGATTCTCCCAAATGTCTCAATAGCAAGTGAAGATTACAAAGCACCTTTAGAAATGCCACCTTTTTGTTCTGCCTGTCATGTCTTTCCTAGATGAATGGCTGAATGGCAATGATCAGAATAACCTACTGCAGCAAACTGATCAACAAAAGTAGCTATGAGACCATGGCATCTCTAGCTAACAGTCCTCATGTCACCATGGCCCCCAAGAGAGTAACATAAAGGTAGTGAGGTTTTTCACAGTTCTGCACTTCCTTCCAAACCTTTAATTCTGGTGTATAACCTTTTTTATGTGAGATGCACATTTGGATTTGGAGGGACATACCAGGGTCCACCCTCCAAAAAGTTGGTGAAACTAGCCAAAAATTAAACATGACTTAGTTTAGGTTCAATTGCTTAAATAGTCTCATTATTTCTTCTGCCACATTAAAAATCAATCACTTTCAAAGGTGCTCTGGAGGACACACCCCACTCTACTTGGGAGGCTCATACAAGCAACTCTACAACAAGGCTTACAAAACAAATAAAAGAATTATGGTGGCGATCTAGTTCATGTTTCCCTGTGACCTGTTTCTAAAGATGTGTCAGATCAAGTTTTGTGGATGAGTCTCGAAGCCAATACAAGAAAAACAAGTAGGAAAGCAAAGCAACCCAAATGCAGAAGAGAGCATAAGTTTCTAAATAACTGAAGAAAATAGAATGTGATTCAGACCTAGGGCGGTTTTTTAAAAAAAAATAAATCACCGTATTATGTCCTAAAACACATTGTTAAGGCTGCCTCTTGTGTGGCTTGAGAAACAAATGAAAGCAACGTTACCGGCAATAGCACAAAACACAAAGATTGCTGGTGCATGACTCTGCCATCTTTAGGTGCATTTGAAAAGAAGTTATTGGGGCTAGCAGGCTTAGGCTGTGAGATCCAGATAACTACCACAGAATCAAGAGACACATAAAAGTTAACTCTTTGCTACCCAGTAGTGGTCTTCTATATGTATACTATTCCGTTCTGGTAGCCCTATCTACTGAATTAGCTGTGAAATATTAAAATGACTACCTACCTGGAAAATAATACATAAATGCAATCACACGGTTTGCCCAGGTGATGGCTCCATATGCCTACAGTGAAATTCTCAAAAGTCATTCTGTAAAAGAAATTTAGACTGTGGGCTGATTTACACAATACATTCAAGATACAGTGTTGTATTGAATTTACTTACTAATTCTGTCAGTACTAGCAGAGGAGAGGGAGACAGTTTTACCCCAAAACTGTCCCAGGACAATTATGAATCAAAGTACCTTCTCCATCACAACCATGTTGTTTGAATCCCAAAGCCCGCTTGACTGTGTGGCAGATGAAATCTTGTATTTTCAAGGCAAGAGGTGAAATTATAGACCAGCTGAAATAGCAAGACCCTTGACAATTTGCTGCCATGGGTTGGCTACCACAAAATACCCTTCGCAAGACTGCCAAATGCACACCCAGTGATCAATAGGCAAGAGTCTTTGGAATTAATGAAATAAAACTAGAAATCTCTTGATACAATGACTTATGGTTTACTAGACAACGAAAGAGAAACCAGGAGCCTTTTCATAAAAATGATGGCTCTTCTGAGTGCGTGTTTCCACATCTAATGCAAGGGAGCTATGACTCCATTAAGTATTCATTTCATATAATTATTTTATTAAGCATTACAGTTAAAGTGATAAAAACTACCGGTAATACAAACTACAAAATATAAAAGAATAAAGATAATAGCACAGAAAAAAAGAAGTATAGAAAGAAAAAGAAAAATGAAAGAAAAATAAGAATATCACAAAGAATAAGAAAAATATGTTAAAAAAATGAAACTTCCCTTCATCACAAGTATAAACAATCTTAACCTATCATCTTCTTTTTTCATAATCTTTTCATTTCATATCTCCTCTTATCTGTAAACAGATCCTTAATCTGTTTATATATATTTTTATATATTTTATTTTATATTTATAAAATTATTATATTTTATTAAAATTATAAATACATTCATACAATTATAAATCTTAGTTTATAAATTATAAATCTATAAAATTATAAATTAAAATTATTATAATTATATTTATATTTTATATCTATTTATAGATACATTTTTATAGATAAGTTATCATATGTTTATAGAGCTTATGCGCTGGAGACAAATTTCTTGGGTGTCCAATCACACTTGGCCAATAAAGAATTCTATTCTATTCTGCTCTATTCTATTCAAAATCCTGGTCATTCCATCCTGATCAGTCAATCTATTAAAAGTTATATCTATTTTAATCTTGATCAAATCAACCCACTTTATATGTCAAGCACTGGGAAAATCAGGAGTTTCAGGCAGTTCAGATGAGTATAAAGATTTATTTCAAACTTAAGCTCTCTACAAGAATCTGACCAACTAGCAGTCAAGTGAAATGAGCAGGAGATAAGAGAGGCATTCAAGGTGAACTGGACTTAGATCTCTTTTGGGCATGCAGGGACTTGTGACTTATTATGTATTTAACCTCTCCCTCAGGCTCAGCCTGGTCTTCTCCTACATTATATTCCATATGACTCCATTCAGAGTTGTGTGGATGGTTCTTGAAAATTACTGGAGGAAGCAACCTTTAAGATGTCCCAAGAAAGTTTCTTCTGGGCATCAAAGGACCACACTAAATTGGGTGGGCTGTGGAATAGAGGGACAAAGTGAAAAGAGAAACCCAGTAGGTGAAATGTAAGGAAAAAATGGAAAGGTCACTTTATGCCCAGTTCTTTCAGCAATTATTTCATTCATTTGTGTGTCCCAATGGCTTGATTTGAAATATAGCAAACCATAACATGGTCTGGTTTTTCTGTGGCTTAGTATGTTTTCTGAATTCAGCCACTGTGGTTGCAAACTATATACCTTATAACTTAATGTATTGTGTGAACACAGCCAACTGTGATTTATTTAATAAATCGTGGTTAAACAACCATGATGTTCTATGCTGTATGAACAATTAATATATGTATTAATTTTCTTTTTCTCTGTGAGAAATCCTTGTTGGTGTTAAATAATTTCCTGTCTTTTTACAATATAATTTTTTTCTTTGCTTGTACATGGGAGCCCATAGATTTTCATGGCCCCTGAATGAACATATGCCCAAATTTCAAATGTTACCATCAGATCTGATTTTGTCAGGAATCAAGAATGACATCTAATAAGCTGCTAGTCAACAAATATAAAATACTTTAACCTTTTATTATAAAATGTTACAAACATTTCAAAACATTGCATCCGTTCCAGAAAAATCTATATTTGCTACCCAAAACAAAGCATAATCCTTAGTTTGCTGATAAATGCATCAAGTATTAAACTGCTGACATTTAGGGAGAAGAATCCTATGGGGAAATTTGGGCCAAAGGTCCTTCAATTCTAAATCAAATAAAAAAGCAACTATATAGTTGGTGGACTGCAAGAGGCTGTGATCAAAGGCACGCCTGCTGATTCCTAGCTCACCATTTCATTGTCCCAATGGCATGTTACCAAAGGCACCCAGAAGGATGTCTCTGAGGCAGTTGTTTGAAGGCAAGCAGAAGAAGGAAGTGGTATGGGAAGGAACAGGGGAGTATGGAGTATCCTCTTCCTCATAAGCAGTGGGAAGATGAAAGATTAAGCATGATGGCAGATTCACTTCTGTCACAGTTCTTTTTGTTTACCTATGGTCAAACTTGAAGAGACAACTTGATTTATGTATAAAATGTCACAGATTTTAACATGAACATTTGATGATAAACCATCAGAGAAGAGACGAAAAAAGTATTTATCTGAGTTTCTGGAGACCATTGCCAATTAGAATATTCCTTATTGGCCAAGTGTGATTGAACATACAAGGAACTTGTCTCTGGCTCATAAGCTCTCAGTGTACATACAAATAACAAAATGATAAATCAAAAGATACCACTAGGAGAAGGTGTAGGAAAGATGAGAAGGATACAGCCCTACTACATGGATAAAATATTCTTAGGCATAAGACAGTGCTGTGGGAATTAGGTATTTAGCAGAGTTATGGCATGGGGCAAAAATAGTATCCATGTTCAGTTGTTTTGGCATACAATGCCCTATAGCAACATATTGAGGGAAGGAGTTAAAACAGTTTATGTCTAGGATGTGAAGGGTATGTAGATATTTTCTCAGCCCTCTTTCTGACCCGTGCAGTATACAGGTCCTCAATGGAAGGCAGCCTGGTTGCAATTGTTTGTTCTGCAGTTCTAACTAACCATTGAAGTTTATACCTATCCTGTTTGGTTATAAGAGTTATAGAAGTACAAATGACAGACGCAATAATTCTTGTGTAGAATTGTCTCAACAGTTCCTGGGGCAGTCTATACTTTCTGAGCTGATGCAGGAAGCTCAGAATATAGTGATTATAGTCATCTTAAACACTATAATCACTTAATCAATCACTATACTCATTTGAACAATTATAGTGCTTAAGGGATCATTATAGTGATCATTTGAGTGACCTGATATAAGGGAGATTCCTATTAGTGAGTTCTTAGAGTAAGACTTTCTATTTTGCTTTTAGTTATAACAGTGATTTTGAACATTTTTACTGTCAGGGATCTCCTTTACCCTGACAATCTCCTTTACCAGACTGAAATGTTTCCTGGGCCTCACTTTATATGCAAAGTTATAGTGTGACAGCCTTCCTTGATTTGAATCTCTCAGACCACAATCCTCATGATTTTCAGGCAAACATTTTGGTTTCTACTTGCCTTAGCGACTCCCATGTTGAAAAAGATTATCCTTATAGCAATAGCGCTTAGACTTATATGCCACTTCACAGTGCATTACAGACCTCTCTCAGCGGTTTACAGAGTCAGCCTATTGCCCCCAACAATCTGGGTCCTCATTTTACCCACCTCAAAAAGATGGAAGGCTGGATCAGTCTTGAGCCTGGTGAGATTCAATCTATCAAATTGCAGGCAGGCAGCAGGCAGCAGAAGTAGCCTGCAGTACTGCATTCTAACCACTGCGCCACCACCGCTCTACCTAATACAGGTAGTCCTCAACTTACAACCACAATTAAGTCCTAAATTTATGTTGTTAAGTGAGAAATTTGTTAAGTGAGTTGGCTCCATTTTACAACTATTCTCTCAACATTTGGTAAGTGAATCACTGCAGTTCTTAAATTAGTAACACGGTTGTTAAGTGAACCTGGCATCCTCAGTGACTTTGCTTGTCAGAAGTTTGCAAAAGAGGATCACATGACTCTAGGACTGCAACTGTCATAAATGTTAGTTAGTTGTCAAGCATCCAAATGTAAATCACATGACCATGGGGATGCTGTAGCAGTCATAAGTCACTGAAAAATGGTCATAAGTTGCTTTTTTCAATGCCATTGTAACTTTGAACAGTCACTAAATCAACTGTTGAGGTCTACCTGTATATGTCTGTTCTTCCAATTTGGTGGATGACATAATTTTGGCAAAGACTGGGCGGATTAATCCTGTAAGGAGATTTAGGGGGTGGAGCTGCAAACAAGCAATTCTGAAGTTCTTAAGCATTCAAGACTTTTATAAATATGGTTGTCAGTATGGATGCCTCTTATGCCTATATTTCAAGGGCACTGAAGACCGAATGCACATCAATCATCTGTACTGTTTTAATAAAAATGAGCTGGTTCGTGAGACATGCCAAGCTTTAGTGGGATTCCACTTGGCAAAATGTTCCTCTCAGACCTTAGGAGGCAGCATTCAGTCACCGAGAGCTCCACGTAAGATTCAGCAAGAGACTGTGGGCCACCCAAAAGCAGGAAGTTAAACGTAATTTTTAATTGTGATGTACCTGTTTTAGACTATATTCAAAATAATAGGAAGCTATGTTACCTGTATTTTTTTTATTTGTCAGAAGTAGGTACTGCCCGTGTCAATCCTAGAATCAGTTATGTTTTCAACTAAAAGAAAATATTGGGTCTATAATTTTCTATACTTTAGGTCAGGGGTGTCAAACTCGTGGCATCACGTTGTCATCACGTGATGTATCGCAACTTTTTCCCCCTTCGCTAAACTGGGGGTAGACATGGCCAGCTTGTGATGCATCCGGTCCATGGGCCCTGAGTTTGACACCCCTGCTTTAGGTTAAGCTGTGGTTATCTTATACTTACCATCTGTTTTTGGCCTCTCTAACTGCCTCCTAAAAATAACTAGTAATAAACAATAAATCACACACGGGATTCACATCTGAATATTTTGCATCATCCTCTCGCATGTCGCATCCTACAGCCCCTCTCTGCCCAGGGCACCCCCTAGTGCCGCTCTAGACATAAATGCTTGCCACGCCTGGATTGGGCATCATAGGAAACCAAACCAGATCTCTCATTCCAAGGAGAAATTAAATTCTTTAAAAACCTGGAAGTAGAGAGATCCTATCATTTGAGTAACCGAACAGATATCAGATTGAAAAACTTTCTTCCTTAACAAAGCATGAAAATATTTATAAGGACACAGGGTTGAGGCTCAGACAGATAATATTTTTTCCTGCTTACTGAACACTAATGTAATTCATCCATGCAAGTTGGAGGGCTTGTTTATCTGTATCTCCTAATTGGTGGCTGAAAGTTGATTAGTCCCAAAATAAAATTGAAAATAAACATGTATCATGGGACTTATTTTGTGAAAGCAGAAGAGGTGGCTGAGTTCACTTTTGTTTGGCCTTTTTGTAATTGTCCTCATTGTCTTAATTTTAAAAAGCAAAACTCAACATTGCTGGATCCAAGAGCCTTAAGTTAAGAAAATTTCAAATAATGGATCTTTACCACCAGGTTAAAAATAGTTCCAGAGTTCTCTACTCCTGGAGAGTGCTGGAGAACTGAATTGATTAATTTCTGACTCAGCTATAGCATGATTGAAACTGCAGTGGTGTTTTTCTTTTCTTTTACAACACACTAAAATGTGGCAACTTTCTGGAGCTCAGTTGTGATCCATTTTCTCATTACAGATTAACTCCTACCTCAATCAACATCTGGTATTTGAATTGCAATTATCATAGTAAATCTTTCACAAGGAATATTAGCTCAATAGCCTTCAGGTGCAACTACTCAATGTTGTGTATCTGATTGTTTTCACAATATGTATTGAGAATATGGAAAGGCAACGCTAGCCATTTCTTTTGGTTCCCACTTTAACCTTTTTTGGAGAGGAATCATGACCCTCTTTGTTTATGCTCTGGGAGCTACAACAGCTTAAAATGAGGCAATGCCTGATATCCCTTGCTTCTTGTTCATAGCATTTTGAAGTTGACAGGGAGTCAACTTGAAACTGCTTCTGGGTTCTGAGGAAAAACGGAGAGAGTATTGAATGGGAATTTTGTTGCGACTAGTTTACCACCCATAGATTTCAATGGAAATGAAACCAGCATGGCTGCACTAAGAACTCTCTGATAAACTGAAGGACAAAAAGGACAGGTATAAAAGGTGGAAAGAGAGACACATAACTAAGGCAGAATATCAGCAAATAGCCAGAATCTACAAAGATGAAGTCAGGAAAGCAAAGGCTCAGAATGAACTAAGGCTTGCCACAAAAGTCAAAAATAGTACCAAAAAAGCTTCTTTCAACATGTAAAAAACAAGAAAAATTCAAGGAAATAACAGATCCTTTAATAGGAGAAAATGGCCACAAAGTGACAAGCAGCAGGGAGAAAGCAGAACTGCTTAACACATTTTTTTGCATTTGTCCTTACACAAAAGGAAAAAACAGTCCAAACTTTCATGGATCCAGGAAACTACAGACCTATCAGTCTGACATCAATACCATGGAAGATCCTGGAAAAGATAATCAAGCAATAAATCTGCAAACAGAGGCCAACAAAGTCAGAACCAGAAGCCAACATGGGTTTGTGAAAAACAGATCATGCCAGACAAGTCTTATTCCATTTTTGACAATGTGACAACATTAGTGAATCAGAGAAATGCTATAGATATCATTTGCTTAGTCATCAGTAAAGCATTTTATACAGTAGATCACAACCTACTACTTGACAAGATATAAAAATATAGGTTAGAAAGCATCACCTCCAACAAATTCGTAACTGGCTGACCAACTACACTATAGTCCTTAATGGAACTGCATCTACATGGAAGGGCATGCAGTGAGGTACCCCAAGACTCTGTCTTAGGCTCAATACTCTTTAATATCTTCATCAATGATTTAAACGGAGGGATAGAAGGGAAACTCATCAAATTTACAGAGAACACCAAGCTGTCAGGAATAGCCAGCACTCTAGAAGATAGGCTCAACATACAGAAGGGATTCGGCAGATTTGAACATTGAGCCCTATCTAACAAAATGAAATTCAGTAGTGAGAAAAATAAAGTTCTACATTTAGGCAAGAATAACTAAATGCACAGGTATAGAATAGGTGGTACCTAGCTTAATGGTAGTAACTGCAAGAGGGATCTTGGAATCCTAGTGGACAATTACTTACTGTAGATATGAGCCATCATTGTGCTGCAGCTGCAAAAAAAGTCAATGCAGTACTAGGCTGCATTAACAGAAGGATAGAATCAAGATCACGTGAAGTATTAGTACCACTTTATAATGCCTTGGCAAGACCACACTTGGAATACTGTATCCAGTTTTGGTCACCGCAACACAGTGCAGAGAAGAGCAAGGGGACTGAAGGCTAAAACGTATGAACGGTTGAAGAAATTGGGTATGTCTTGCTTAATTAAAGGAAGGACTAGGGATGACAGGATAATTGTGATCCAATATCTAAAGGGCTGCCACAAAGAAGAGGGAGTCAAGCTATTCTCCAAAGCACCTGAGGGTAGGACAAGAAGCAATGGATGGAAAC